>JZKD02S2001681.1:263937-276838 GCA_000966675.3 Picea glauca | reverse complement strand
AACAATACACAACCGAGCTAAATCTCGAAATCGAAAAGATATACATATAGAGTATCCATCTTCTAGAAGCTGATACGGCCTGATGGCTGGAGATGAGATCTTCAAATCTTGAGCAACAACTTCAAAATCTTCAAAACTCGGGTAAGAGTGTAATATGAGTGATATGAGTGTATGACTGCACTACCCAGAGGTCTTCGACGACTCGTCGGTCATGGACTAGATAATCTTAATGATCAGACTGAAGGCTTCATTGATTTCGAATAAGGACTTGATTGGACATTCATGATGGCCGAGTACGAGGACAAGAGACAAATAACAGAGGGGCTGACTCAGGCTTGGTGACAAACTTCCCTTGGACAATAGCACGACAAATGATGAGACTCAGGCAGCATGGCATTAATCATAAGTCTACGAAGCAGGAGGCAACACAAACTCTCCATATGTTTGAAAGGATAACCAAACGGTGGAGGACACAACTCTTTATATCGAGAAAAAGCTTCCTAAGGTCGTACTACATCCCATAGTTTGATGAACAAACGAACATATGTGCTTTATCCAAGGGCGACTCATTATGCTGCCAATAAAGAAAATACTTTTCCTTTCCTCTTTTTGGGGTATATATATATTTTTTTTGTTGTCTTTTTCAATAATTTTGGGAAAAAGAACAAAGGAATATTATGTTACAATGGAGGAATGAGTGTTGCAAACATACAAGTTCAAGGCACAAGGACAAGACTGACGTTCTAGTAGAATGATACTCGGGAAAAATCCTCCGGGGGCCAAAGGTGTTAAGACGCAGAAGCAAACTGTTACAAGGCTAGCGTATAAGGTATGCAAACACGGTTAACAAAACACACAATGGTAACATCCTTCGATGTAAGTTTAACAAGCCCAGAGAAGATAAGCTCGCTGGTTTTTCATGTTTAGAGAGTCTGAAAAAACATAAAAGGAGACTCCATTGGGGTACCTTTTTCGAAGATAGTCTAGTCGGTTCGAAAAAGGGGTAAACTAGCACCGACAAGACGTCTATTCAAAACCATTTTAATGAGTGTGACAAGGACAAGATCACTCGGCCATTTTTTCATTTTTAAGGAGTCTGAAAAAAGCTTAACTATGGACTCGGTTAGGAATGTTCTTCTGGACCAGTTTAACGAGTGTAAAAGAATAAGGTCACTCGACGATCTTTTCAATTTTAGGGAGTCTGAAAAGAGCTTAACTATGGACTCTATGGGGGTTCCTTCTTCGTAAATTTAGTCTCTCAGGCCTGAAAAAGGGATAAAATTATACCTGAGAGTACTCTTCTATAGAGCTGAAGTTCCATAGAGTATACCTTTGTTCGTACAGTTGACCGTCCGGACCGAAAAAGGGGTAAACTACCGCTGGACGGACGTGACTTCAAATTTCAGTTTAACGAGTGTGAAAGGCCACAAGATCGCTCAACAATCTTTTCATATTTAGAGGGTCTAAAAAGGGCTTGAAAGAAGACCCGTTATTTTTTGGGAGTCCTGAGGGTGAGTTCAAGAGTGAAAAAGAATCATGCAAACGAGGCTCAAACTCGTATTCAGGAAAAACTACAAGGACTCCCGAGCCTACAGTGTTTTTAGGGGCAGCATGAATACCATAATGCAACCAGGATCTATCTAGGGCATTCATGTTCTGGTAAGCTCTACCACCAAGTTGCGACACTCCTAAAGCAGAGATGATGGTTCTGTGTGATCACCTGATGGGATCGATCCTATGGTAAAGGAAAAAGACAACGAGATACAAAAATCAGGGTAGAAGCCTAACCTATATGTTCAAGTTGATCGTCGAAAGTTTTTTCCACGGACCATCGAAAAATACTCAAAACTAAAAAAAAAACAGTCCCAATACCTGATCAAATTCCTCCTATGCAACTCTTGAATCACACTAAATGATTTTTGGTATAAAGAAAATGATATGCCTTTGTAGTTTTTTTTTTTTTTTTATATGTAATTTTTATGTTGTTTTGTTATATATATCATTTTTTTTTGTTATGCCAGAGTATTTGACGGATATGTGTTCATTGTGTGCAGATGTGGGACCAGTGCGACCCGCTGACTATGCGAGGAACATGCGTCGTCCTTGTCCAGGGGCCGCACCTGCCGCTGTCGGGGGACTAGCAGTAGCAGGAGATCTTCCAGCCGGGGAGGCTGAGAGGGTACTGAGACGGGTTGAGCGTAACTTCACTGCACTCAATCGCACAGTCCCGATGGCAGAGATTGAGGACCTGCCACCCTCTATGCAGCCTCATGTAGTGGGGGCACCACGGACGTGGGTCCGGTTGTTTCGGCGCTTAGCCAATGTTGTGGACCAGTATAACAGGGCCCATAGGCCCTGACTTTAGCTAGACATTTTGACGTGCCACGAGCACTACTTGTATATATTTTTTGAGAGCATAAGCCCCGTGACTCGTTGTTGGTCCTATTTTTTAGTCGCTTGCATCCATCCATGTACTCCGGTTACTTTATGATCTTATATATGGTTTTTTGGTCTTTTGTGTCTTATGGATCATGTGTGCAAAAATGTATTTACATGCTTATGTCAATGTTCTTTCATATGTGTGCAATATGCCAATCTAAAATTTGATTAGCTAGAGTATCTGTAACTTGGTTTAATCTCCTAGGAACATGAAAATATGTAATATAATCAAAGTTTCATTCTAAGCGATGTACCCTAAGGAATCGTCGGTGTAAAGTTGGATCATGAACCCGGTACACTTTGTTTAACTGAGACACAACCAATTGAGCGTCGAGATAGACCCGTAGATGAGAGATACCCAATGACAAAGCGTCACAAAGCAACTCAATAACTGCGCTATACTCGACAACATTATTTGTGGTGTCACCTAAGCATATACCTCTGGAAGATAATAATTGGCCTTGAGGTGTAAAGATTACCCAAGCTGTGGAGGCAAGCCTCCGAGTGTGTCGACTAGAACCATCTGCATACCCAACGAACACCTTGGAATCACTTGACATCTGCCACAGTGACGAAATATAATATCAACGACACGTCCATAACACAAAAAAAAACTAAAAAGTAATAGTACAAAGACTATACATATGTTAATAAAAGTTACCCACAGTGACCTGCCTATGCGTAATACTTCTTGAGGTAGAGCCCGTTTCTAGGCTCCGCCAAAGCATTCCCTTCAAAATCAACCAGATGATAAGCACCATTTTTTAAAACCTCTTTTATGATGAAAGGTCCGAACCACATGGGTTTGAATTGTCTTGCCCCCAGGGGGTCCTTATCTTGGTCGTAGACCAGTACAAGGTCGCCTTCAGAAAAAATCTGAGGACGAACGGACCTATCATATTGACACTTGACCTTATGTTTGTGAGCCTCGTTGGCCAGGGCCACATCACGACGTTGCTCATTGAGCTGCTTTAGGTACACTAACCGTTCTTCAAGTGGAGAAGTGTCTGGAAATAACTGTACTGCCAACTTTAGAGACGGTATCTGACATTCGATGGGAAGACTGCCTCCAGCCCGTAAACGAGTTGAAAAGGTGAGAATCCGGTTGCAGTCTTAACAGATGTTCGGTAGGCCCATAATGTCGAGTATAACTTCAAATGCCAATTTGACTTGGCTGAGTTGATAGTTCGCTGTAGAATGGTCTTAAGAGTTTTGTTTACAGCTTCCGCCTGCCCATTTGCTTGGCGGTCATAGGGTGATGAATGTTCCTGCCGTAACCCAAGTTTTGATGTTAATTCGATCATCATGTGGTTCTGAAAGTGACTTCCATGGTCAGTGACAATCTCCCTCGGGACGCTGAACCTTACTATTATCTGATTGAATAAAAAGAGAACTGCAGTCTCTCCATCATCTTTAAACAGTTGCATAGCTTAGACCCACTTTGTGAAGTAGTCTACAGCTACGATGATATAGAGGTGCCCACTTGCCGAAGGAGGGTTGCAAGTAGTGTAATCAATCCCCCACTTTGTGAAGGGACCAACTGTGATGACAGGAATCATGGGAGCGGGATGTGCCCTCATCTTCCGAGAGAAGATTTGGCACAGATGGCACTTCTTGACCGATTCGATACAATCTTTGATAAGTGTCGGCCAGAAGTAACTTGCTCGTAGAATCTTTTGGGTTGTTGCCAACCTAGACAAATGACCACCACAAGCTCTGGTATGGCAATCGTTAAGCACGATAACTGCTTCCTAATGAGTGAGACATCGGCGGAGGATGCAGTCTACACCTCTCCGATACAATGTATCTTCGATGATGAGATAATTCTGAGCCTAATGGCGTATGCGTTGACGCTCATCGCGAGAAGCAATGTTGGGGCACTTCAAAGTCTGGAGATAGATAAGTATATCTCCATACCAGGGATCTGAAGATGTGATCAAAAACATATCTCCCCAGATAGGCGATTCTTCAGGCACAACGTCACCTGACTCAACTGGAAGTTATGAAATGAGTTCTGCGAAGACCAGTGACTTTTTGGACTTTGCTGAAACGAAGTCTAAGTCAAACTCTTGGAGGATGACTATCCATCTACTGATTTTTCTGCCTATTACCCGTCGTGTCAACATGTACTGGAATGGATTCACGACAGCAATGATGGTGGTCTTGCGAAACAAAACGTAATGAAAGAACTGCTGAACAGCATGAACTACTGCCAACGCAAGTTTTTCGATATGAGAATAATTAAGTTCCGGTCCTAGGAGGCCTCGGCTCAGGTAATAGATGACATATTCTGAGAACAAGTCATCTTCCTGAACTAAAACCATGCCAATGGTTGACTCTGCTGCAACCATATATAATAAGAAATCTTTGTTATAGTTAGGTGGCTGGAGCATAGGTGCAGTTGTGAGGGCATGTTTCAATGCGTCGAAAGAGCGTTGAGTCACATCATCCCAACAAAAGGGAACGTCTTTCTTCAGTAAGCGCATAAAGCCCTTGGTGATTTCGGCATAGTTGGCAATGAAGCGTTGTAAAAAGTTTGCCTTGCCTTGTAGACTCTGAAGTTGAAGGATTGTGCGTGGGGGGGGAAACTGAATTATTGCCTCAACCTTGAGAGGATCGACCATGATCCCTGTTGTTGACACTATGAAACCTAACAATCGTCCTAACGTAACGCAAAAGCTGCACTTGTTTGAATTCATGCGAATCCAAAAGTAGTGACAACATTAGAAGATAAGTCGGAGGTATGTGGGATGATCTGTTCTCTTACGAGATCGCGATGCTAAATCATCTAGATAAGCCTCGACTATATGCTTGAGGTCATGAAAAGGAAAAGACGTGGCCCGCTGAAAGGTGGCTCCAACATTTTTTAGACCAAAAGGCATTTTACGATATGCGAATGTACCCCACGGGCAGATGAATGTCGTTTTGTGTTGGTCTTCGGGTTTGATTTGAATTTGGTTATATCCCGAAAAACCGTCCATGAAAGAAAAGGCTTCGCAACCCACACATTCATCAATGATCTGGTCGATGAATGGTGTGGGAAAATTATCTTTGGTACATGCCTTATTCAAATCACGGAAGTCGGTACACACACGAATCGTGCCTTGTTTTTTATTGACCAGCACGGGGTTTGACACCCATTGGGTCTAATGGATAGGATATATAAACCCGGCTTTTAGCAATTTCTCAACCTCAACCTTAATGGCTGTTGCTTTCTTAGGATTAACTGGACGAAGCTTCTGCCAAATCGGCTTGGCATTAGGATACGTTGTGATTTCATGTTCAACTATTTTTGGATCGATGCCTGACATTTCCTCGTAAGACCAGGCAAAAAAGTCGTGGAATTATTTGAAAAGATCTATGTATATTTGAATCTCTCTCGGGGAGCAGTCCGCTCCGACGAAGACATTCTCCACGACGCTAGGGTTTCGAGAGATATTGATCGGTAAGGTTTCAGTGATAGTTGCCATATTACCCTCAGCATAAACCTCATGTGTAGATAAGGGATTAATAGGACAAGGCCAATCTCCCATCATAGTCACGGTGAATTCTCCTCCTTCAATTCAGCTTAACTCTGGAAGGAAGTATGATCTACGATGAAGATCTTCCCAGGGTTTATCCAGACTAGTCATTGCTTCAATTATTGCTTCATCAAAGGGCAAGACTAAGTCTAATGAATCGGTGTGAGCGAGAGAACCTTGAGCCCAAATAGGCTCTAGAAGAGGATCTAAATCTTGTGCAGGAGTTGGATCAGTGTGGGCTGAAGTTTGTTGTACTAAAGAGTATGCTACTTCAGCTACGGATAAGGGCATAGACATGCCCAGGTGTCTTGTCCCATCCGTCGTGGCCGATGGGGAAGGAAGTGTCCACAGATCATTGAAGTAAGCCATGCAGAACGACGAAACTTGGAAAATCCCAACCTTATGGTGATGGGATATAAACTTGATATCACCTTAAGGGGGCGGGTAATCGAAGGTACCCATCAAAGATGGGCACAAACCAACCCCTACATTGACGACACCTGGTTGAGGATTATCAATCATCGGGATTGTGGATGCCCCCAAAGCAAGGTCAGGTCTGGAGAAGGACAATTGATCGATGGTCACTATCCGACCCTCGTGTGGAAAGAACAAGACCCGAAAAACTGTAGCAACCACAGTTTGCATGGCATAAGTCCAATTCCTTCCTAACAAGAGGTTATAGTCGAGGGGAGCATCGACTACCTCTACTTCGACACACACGATCTTCCCTCCTAACTGCACGGGGAAAGAAGGAATGATACCATGTGGTTAGAATGAACGACCGTTGAAAGCGGTGAGGAGAGTGGGTGACAGAGACAAAATGGGCTGGCCAACGACCTTCCAACATGCCAATGACATAACGCATGTCGAGGCGCCCTCATCAACCACCGTGCGAAAGATATTCTGAGTAAAAGTTTTCATGGGATAAGCCACTACTATCTGAAATGCTACGTGGTAAGGTAGACGAGGTTTTAAGTCGGTTGTATCCAACATGATTATACTCGGATTACAAGTCTCAGTAGATCCTAAAGCGGTTAACAAGGATTTCCTCTGGGAAGGGCAGCTTTGGAGGACCTCCAAAGCAGACATCGCACAAGGGGTTTGTGATAAATCCTCCACCACAGAGTAGTTCTGGGCGGCCCTTGCATTTGGGTTATGAGAAGCTTTTTTAAATGCACCTTTGGGAATGCGTGTCATTATTTCTCCCAACGTCTTCTCGATTTGTAGAGGAAGAGATGGGAGGTCAACTTCTTTACCCTTCTCAGAAGTGTTTGGTTTACTATAGTCGTGCGCTCTAGTCGATATAAAAGAATCACCCCTAACCATATATATGTTTGCGGATGCAGGGTTGTTCAGAGTTGGACAAGGTTCTTGGCTGCCCCCTTCTGTGCTTGCAGAGGCTTGAGTTAGATTTTTCCCATGTTGAAATGGATTGGTCAATACCATCTGCTGTTGCTGCGTGACAAACTTTTGGGCTTCTGCAAGTCAAGGACATAGATGGGTCGGG
Source organism: Picea glauca (assembly GCA_000966675.3). NCBI lineage: Eukaryota > Viridiplantae > Streptophyta > Pinopsida > Pinales > Pinaceae > Picea > Picea glauca. The sequence continues at coordinate 269,371 of JZKD02S2001681.1, read as the reverse complement.
TGGTCTTCCGCGCACAAGTTGCATGGATACCTCACCTTCCGTTTCTCAGTGTTGTCCCCACCAGCATTATCGGTGGGTTTTTTATCCCCCTTACCTTTCTTTCTTTGTTTCTTTCCTTCAGGCTGCTGGGTGGCCTTTGGGTTAGTCGACTGCACTATGTGTACCTCTGACGTTTTGGTAGGGGGAGCAGCCAAAGTAGTGGTTTGGCTGGCCGTTGTGTGTTGTATAGATAACTGCTACAACTACTTCATCAATTGCTCAACGAGATTTGTTTGTGCTGAACCAACAATACCATTGGCGTGTGGTCCGACTCTTTGTCTATTTTTATCCAGTATTGAGCGTGGCGCATCTGGAAAGATGTTGTATAATAAACCGGACTGAGAATATATGATGGCATCTTCTTCGGAGAATACTCCCGACATTGCAACGTCTTTGGATAATTGTGGGACCAAAGACTTAAGGAACCACTCAAGCAGGAATGCTGGTGGGACTGGCACCTTAATGAGACTCTTATGGCGTCTCCATTCTCGGATGTGATTAGAGATATGGTCTGCTGTTGTTTGCTCGAAATTGGCCAGTAGCTATGTGCCAGCGTCATATCTCACAGGTAACTGAAAATGGTTTAGGAAAGCCATTGCCAGCTCACCGAAGGAAGAGTATCTTGAGCGATCGAGCTCAATGTACCATTTTGCGGCACTCCCAATGAGAGTACGTTGAAACAATCGCAACTATACGGAGTCATCTTTCAATGAGTTAGATGAGCACCAAAGATGGAAGGTAGTCACATTATCTCCTGGATCTTTGTTAGGCTTGGATTCGAACTTTGGAATGTCCGAAGGCAACTTCATCGGCATAGGAGGCCAACGCGGATCATGACAAATGGGGTCATTCAACAACCTTGTCAAATCAGGCAAGTGCAAATTCACCAGGAAGGGTAGTTTGGGTTGTTGGTGATAACCTGGGAAAAAGGGGCCTGGAGTTTGACTGGCACCAAGTTGCCAGGAAAAGTTTGGCTGCTGGCCTGGATTTTGGTAGAAACCATGGCCCTGGCCAGCGTATGGATTTTGTATAAATGGAGACATGATCGACTGATTTCCCAAGTAGGACATAGATGGTTGGGCATGCATTATTTGAAGGACTCTGGGAAGGATTGCCCCATGGTGGTCCCGTGGGTATAGGCATAGTAGTTTGTCCGGGGTTCCATTGTTTTTGGAAATAATTACCCCAGATCGACATTCCGGACGAGAGAACGGATCCCTGCCCTGAATTCCAAGGTCCTGTTGTGGAAGAAGTTCCTAGGTTTGCCCCCTGTGCAGGAATAGTACCCTGCATAGGATTAGATTGTCCAAAATTGGGATTGCCCCCAGTCGGGAAAGCGGTTGATGAGAAGGCATTGTTGCCAAACATTCCGGCCAAAGAAAACAGTGTTGAACCTACTGGCATACTATGCGAAGGTGGTCCTTGACTCCTCGCTCCAAATAGACTATGGTATGTAGGTTGCCCGACGGATTGCTGATGCGAGCCACCGAGTGAAGGGGACGAAGGAGGGATATGACCTCCTTCGTAAGGGAAAGCGTTAAAAGGAGCAGGAGTGCCCCCCATGTGACCTTGCAGAGGAGTGCTAGAGCTCCCTGCCCCCAGACGTAAAGTCGGTAAAGTGGTGTAGGAAAGTATAAGACTTGTACCTGAACTAGGCATCCCGTATGAGAATAGAGGGCCTGTCGCACTTGGTGTGAAAGGGGTGGTGGCTGCTGCTAAAAACGGGATCGGACCACTGTGCGATGTAGAAACGGTCGAGCCCGTGGTGGCTCGGATCGATAACGGTGGGTTAGGAGGTGAAAACTCTTCTATGGTGACAACCGTAGTGGGAATTGAAGAATTCCCAGAAGGAGTAACAACATTTGTTTCCATTGCTGTGTGCAACACTGTCTGGCGCTCGTAAAATTGAATTGGTATGATGAAAGGTGCCAAGAAATCAGTGGTTGGGGTTTCAATCGGGCCAAGAGCAGTTGCTTTAAGGTCTAAAACGTTCGATTCCTCTAGATGTTGGTAGGGCACAATTGCTTGTAACCCGGTCGCTTCGAAAGACCCTTGTTGGTCTAGCTTTCACCTTAATGGTGGCGGGGGTGGCTCCAGTGTAACCGGTGGCAGGCCAAGAAGCCTTCGTGACCGGTGGAGCTCGTGATCCTCCACTGTGTGAGAAGATCAAAGACATGCTAGGGTAGTCTAAATGTTCAAAAGTAACACACACTAAAAAAGTCCCTAGAAGATAAGACATGCAAACACTAAATTAATTGGAAGAACAGTTACAACAACCAACACTAGAGCAACTTATCGATGCAAGTGAAACTCGAACACGGAAGCACCCTCCGGGTATACTTTGCAAAGCGTGGCCCGATGTCTGTCCTAGGTACCACGGTATACCCCCGCAGTCACCTGTGTATGTCCCTAAAAAAGATAGGCAACTAGGTTGCCAGTGCACGAACAATCACCAGGCGGGTACAGTCGAAAGTCGGGTAAACCACAATGAGCAGGGTATCGAGCCCGAAACCTGTCAAGGGTATCGAAAGTAAGTGGTCTGGAAGACAACTGAGGACCTCGAACAGATTCGAGACCCACGAAGCCCCGTGGCAAATGCAATCGATGGAATCCCAAAACAAGCCCTCTATATGTGTTCTCCACTACGATTGGTCCAACTTTGGAGGGGTTATCTCCGCTACCTTTCTGCACGCGACCTCGTGTTTATCCCCTGTGTTAGAGGGGGGTCCCAGATAACTTCCACGATACTGGACTTAGACACTCCCTAATTCAGACTCCAATGTTTGATTTTAAATGGCCTTGAAGAGTTTCCTCTCCAACCTAATCCAAGGCCCTAATCCTGAACTAGTTGGTTAAACCTACAAACATAAAAGTCTAATAAATTTTAGATTTAACGTTAATTTTATGGCTTTGTCTTATGTCAAGGGGTATGAAAGTGAAACTAATGATGTGTAAAAGACGAAAGCAATAATGAATAAAAAAGCTGGAAACAAAAACTTTTACTTAATGCAAAATTTCAACAACTTTTCAAAATATATATTTTAAATTTTTTTCTAAGATTTTGGACAACAAACTCAAAAGAAATTTCACTTGACTACAAGCTACTCATGATCTAAGTAAACTGCAAAAACTTATGAAATAAACGACTTTTCCCTGGCTAATAATGTAGAAACACACTCGTCAACCAAACAAGAAAATGAAAATAGATTTTTTTATTTATTTAAATGCTTGATAAAGCAAAAAGGAAAAATACCAACATGCAAGAACCAAGAAAAACAATTATGGCCTAATCACAGATCGCAAAGAATCACATCAAAAAATCACACACTAGTAATTTAAAAAAAATGACTCTCACACTTGTCTAAATACCCTAAAAAATTCTTTTTTATGACCACTTTTAAATGAAAAAAACGCAAGCTAAGGGTAAGATTAATCCTAAGCTATTGACTGCTAAGACATAGATTCAAACACCTGAGAGGTATAATTCTCATCAAGGGAAAGGATGACTGCCTTACCCTAAAAAAAAAGTATCATGCACAAGCACGCTACTGTTAATCTAATAGCAAGTGTGTGAACACGGGCTGTATAGAGACAGAGGGCATGTACACGTGGGCTAACCTTGTACATGTCGCGTGTATCTCTAAAATTTGAGAAAAAATGAAAACAAACAAACCAAAACCAGGAAGATACCACTGATATTGATAACCAGGATCCCTTGAAGGCTTGGACACTCTTTTTAACAGAAAAAACAAATAATGTAAGGAAAAATCATAAAGCAAAACAATCTGAGATAAGACTGCAAACAACCAAGACTCAGACAGAATTCCGGAAAACCCCTGAGAATGTCTGATTCTGACAGGGAAGAGGATGGCTGCCTCAAAAATTCTCTGGACTCTACACGCTATTGCTACTTCCTCAGCTAGCGTTTGCATGCGAGTTGTAAGAGAGTAGGGTGCAGGTACACGCGTCCAGACCTTATGCAGGCCGCGTGTACCTCTGTGGGTCCCGAAAAACACAGTCAAGCAAAAAACAGAGAAAGCTGCTATGGTAAACCAGACTCTCTGCTAGCTCAGACCTTACAAAAACTAAAAAAAACCAGCAAGAAAAAATAGTCTTTTTCTAAAAACTACCCAAAAAATAAAATTCCAGGAACCCTAGAGACTTCCCCAGTATGGTCGCCAATTCTGTTGTGAGGGAAATCTCCTTACGGACTAGCAAATAGGGTTATGCTTTGCATGCAGATATGACCAAGAGAAAATCTACTTTCTACCTTCATCCCCAGACTTAAATCCTATTTCTTTTCAGTAAAACATGGCTAGATCAACCTACCACGTTCCGGGCGTTTGATGTCGATCCCTTGTCGCACTTGATCACTTGTTCGTAGTTCTCCTTCCAACGCTAACCTGCATACAAGACAAGAAACAAATACACATGCATCTTACCTATAGACTAACAGGTTAGAAATTCAAACATGCATCTAACAAAATATGAATAACTCATGAATTGGGACGGGAAAAGCATTTTCTTTATTACTTTGAATGAGTCAACTTACAAAAAGTCGAGACCGGCCACCGCTCCACGGACCTGATCCTGGGCTCCTCTTCAACTGTCCTCCAACTTCTATGCTTTGTCTCTCTTCTAGCATAAGGATGGCTAAAGGGTTGAGACAATGGGAATATGCAAATGGGGAGAGTTTCTTTGGTATATTTTTCCTCTTCCAAATAGGACCCCTAGCCCTTCTTTTATAGGCTAGAAGAAGCTAGGTATTTGGACGAACCCTCGACCATGCATGGCCTGGAGTTTCAATTAACTCACCCAGAGCTATGTGTTCCGTCATAAACTTTCCTTTTTTCGTGCTTTTGTCAGTCCACGTGGGCTGTTTGAGGTTAGCTAGTGTGTACACGCGTGCAGTAATGGAGTAGGGCGCATGGGCCTTTATAAAAGAGGATTTTTAAAGAGTTGTTCAACAATGCTTTGGCAAAGAAGGGATTTGAGATGGCCTGATGCCAGGTAGGCATGTATGGTGCAATTTAGGGTCATAACATGTACTACACAGTAAAATGAGGAAGTGTGCACATTCCTGGATACCACGCACAACAACTTGAGTGCGTGTGATTGTGAGGCCATCGAGCCTTTATGGATATGCTATGTTTTATAGGTTGGTGAGCTAGTTATTATAAACTAGGAGACTTATGTTTTGATTGGGCCGAAGAGCCTAGATGTTATAGGCCAATGCGCCTGTTTTTGTACATGTCTCATATTTAATATAAAATACATCGCTGCGCGTAGACCGACCATGATAAAAGAGATGGGGGACTAAACTCCACTAGTTAGGGAAAGGGAGGGGCTAAGTTAAGGAAAGGGGCTAAGCTAGGGAGCTTGAGCCAAAAAGGAA
>JZKD02S2001681.1:207120-230217 GCA_000966675.3 Picea glauca | reverse complement strand
TGTTCAACAATTTACATGGATGAATTTTCTCCCTATGGAAACTATTTTGAAGAAGCATTGATTAATATTGATAAGTTTCTCTAGAGGTGTGAAGAAATGAACATCTCCCTTAGCCTTGGAAAATGCAACATCCTTATGAATCAAGGGGTTGTTCTGTGACACCGCTTATTTTCTAGAGGGATTGGAGTAGATCAAAACAAGGTAAAAATCATTAAACATATGCCTACACTTCTAAAACAAAAATATGTTAAAATCTTCCTTGGACATGTAGGTTATTACAAAAGATTCATCAAATATTTTAGCAAATTAGCCTCTACTATGTTTTCTTTGTTTTCTAAATATATAGGCTTTTGTTTGACACCAAAATGTCAAAATGAATTTAAAAATATCAAGGAAAAACTCATTGCAACACCTGATCTTCAAGGTCCCAATTGGACTCTTTCATTTCACATCCATACAGATGCTTCAAACAAAGAAATAAGGGAAGTTTTGGGAAAAAATGAATATAAGAAGCCTTATGCAATTTATTTTACAAGAAAAAACTTGTCTGGTGCAGAGCTAAACTACACAATCATTGAAAACAAATTTCTTGTAGCAGTTTATGCTCTAAAAAAATTTAAACATTAATATGTCATTGGATATCAAGTTTTTGCGCATATTGATCATTCTTCCATTAAGTACTTAATGAAAAAATCTGGTATTAATGGAAGAAAAATTAGGTGGCTATTGTTGTTGCAACAATTTGATCTAACCATTATTGACAAGCCATTAAAGAAAAATGTTGTTGCATATTTTTTAACAAGTCTAACAATTCCTACAAATGGAGACATGATAGATGATGATTTTCTAGATGAGCACCTTTTTTCAATTTCAGTACAAACCCCCTAGTTTTTTGACATATCCAACTATTTAAAAACAAGGAGGTTTCCTCAACATCTTCCCTATAGGGATATATGAAAAATTGTAAGAAAGAGTGCAACATACACTTGGATTGTGGGATATTTGTTCAAGCTTGGGCTAGGTCAAGTCTTAAGGAGATGTATAAGAGAAGATGAGGTGCATGACATCCTCCATGCCTACCATGATGAATCGTGTGGAGGAAAATATGCAACAAATATGACAACCTACAAAATATTGCAAGTCGATTACTGTTGGCCTACCTTACACAGGGATGCTCAACAATATACATCTCATTGTGATGAGTGCCAAAGGACGGGGAAACCCACAAAAAGGAATGAAATGTGCATACAACCCCACATATCACTAGAACCTTTTGATAAGTAGGGCTTGGAATTTGTAGGGCCTATTGACCCCCCTTCATGATAGAAAAGATACATCCCAGTCTGCACTAATTACCTTTAACCAAGTGTGTTGAAGTGAAAACAATGAAAGTAGATACAAAACAAAAAGTGTTTGATTTCCTATAGGATAATATATTTTCAAGATTTGGATTCCCTAAGAAGATAGTCATAGACCAAGGAGCTCAATTCACCTCCAAGATCATAGAACAAATCATGCAATAACATCACATTCACCACAAGAATTCCACTCCTTATCACCCACAAGCCAATGGACAAGCATAAGTGACTAACAAAGAGTTAGAGAACATCCTCACCAAAATAATTAGCATGAATAAAAATGATTTGGAAAGAAAAATGATAGAGGCATTATGGGCATACAATATAATTTGGAAGACTACAATAGGTTTTACACCCTATGAGCTAGTTTATGGTAAGAAGGCCATATTTCCTATTGAGTTTTATTTTTTCACCTTGAGAACAACATCTGAACTAAATATGGACCTCTCATCAGCACAATAAGAAATATTACAACAATTAAATGTCTTAGATGAGTATAGAATGCAAGCACTCTTCCACATTGAGGTAGTACAACTACAACAATTAATATGGCATGATAAGAGCATAAATCTTGACAAATTCAAAGAAGGAGACTAGGCCTTATTATTTGATTCTAGATTTTAATACTTCAAAGGAAAATTGATGAAAAGATGGTTGGGGGCATACATAATTAATACATGTAATTACAATGGTCCAGTCCAAATCAAGACTATAAATGAAGAATGGATTCCATAATTGGTGAATGGATTTAGACTCGAAAGATACAACAAGCCTTTGACAAGGGAAGAGTTTACAAACACAGTGAAAACACATAATTTGGATGTGATTGACAAAAAATATTCTTTGATAAGGCAGGGCAATGGTGAAAACCAACAATGGCACCATTTCCTTGAGAAAAAATGATAAAAGGAAAAAGAAAAAGAGAAAAATTTAATGACAAAATATTTTGCAAGTATCAAGGGAAATACGTATCAACCAAAGGCCTCTAACATCTACACAAAAAGGAAAGGATCGACACAATAAATGAGGAAACAAGGCATCAACAAATCACAAGAACAAGAAAAAAATCAAAACAAGAGATTTACAAACAACACTCAATTTGAAAGCTCCAATAGCCACCTCTCAACAACAACAACAATGGGTAGCCAACAAAAATTATGGGTGGCCAAATGCAATCTACAACAATTATGAGTTTTCAATGTAAGTATGGAAATTTTGCAAATATTTTAACTTTGTACTTATGCTCCAATTTACTAGCATCAAAGAGATATCCCTAGCCTCTAAAGGCTAATTACATCCAACACAACTGCAAAAGGAGAAAATACACCATACAATATGAATAAAGAACATAACATAAACGTATGGTTTTTTCAGCATTCGTGACTTACATAGATCACTTTATTTGTTCAAAACTAAGGGATGAGAAGAACTTGTGGGTTTTTAGATATGATCTCCAATCATCATCACCATATCACTTTTCACTAATACAATTTCCATATTATATCACCATTCATGTTATACACATCATACCCTTTTTTTCATTTTTACATTTAACTAGTCCTTTCATAAACTCCATTTTTAAAATATTTTCATTAATATCACTTTTCATTTACCCCCAAATCACTTCTAGATCTCTCTACCCAATCTCCAAAAGCCTTAAACCATCACTCGGGCCAATATAATAGTCTACTGGAAAACCTATAGAAAAAATTATGTTTTCTACAAGATCACCTACAAGAATTCACAAAAAGCTACAACAAGCACATTTTTTAAGAAAAATGATTTTTTTCTTATACAGTGAGCATCACCATGGTCAATGCCACATGAAAAAAAAAATAACTTCCATCATCTACAAGATAATATGTTCTCTACAGGATACTCTGCCAACTCACAAGATTCCTTGCAACAACAAAATTGACTTGCAAACAACATTCAAATGACAACAACATCAACAAGCAACATACAACAAATATCAATAAACAAATCAAGCATAAGACCCTTAGGTACTCACAATTCACTCTCATATTATTGATTTAATAATTTGCAAAAGAAACACATAATGTTTTGCATGGTCAATAAAAAATTTCCACATGCACAAGATGAGAAAATCGAGGTGGACCTCGGTCTACACATCCAGGGAGAGGGAACTTCGTGACAAAAAGGTGGCATTTCATGACAAAAAGTGTGACTTCATGACTAAAAGTATAATATGATTACAATGAATGTCACAAGGATTTGAAATGGTGAAGACAATCTATATAAGACAAATGATTGTTAACATACATAATGACACAACTGTTACATAGACTTAGAGCGCTAAAAAATTGAAACTCAAGTTAAGAGTTTCCACCCTTGATATTTATGCTCCACAACTTGACTCATAAAACTCAACAATGATATCCAATCTCAACAAGTTATATAGATCACAAGAAGTTTCTTCGAACAAGCAAGGGTTCAATGGGAAGAGTCCTCAAAGAGGAATAGTAGGAGAATTTGAAAAACAGAGCTCAATATTCTATCAAAATCCAAAACCTCGGGCCTACAAGAAAATTTTGGTAGAAATCCTCAGCCTCTGCTGGAATTTTTTTTCACTCTCAGGTTAACTGCATAATTGTGTATGCTTTGGCTCCTTGGGAAACCACCCTCATAACCCTGCATGTGAATTTTAAAGCCATCATAAGATTGTTGGTATTTCAAATCACTATAGAAGTACCATAAGATTAATCAATCTTTTTCCCACAAACCCACATTTGAGCTCAGGGTTTCATTTTAGTGATTTTCCCCATACACATGTGCAACTCAAGCTACAACCCTCCTAGATTATGATGTATATTTTTTCTCCCATAGTATCTTGCATAAAGTCAACCAATATCCTGCACTAAAACTCGACTCCATAAGGCATCATAAAGTTGAAACTTTCGATGCAACTGTAAGCCGAAATATTTCTTGTTTTTCAAAGGTACTATAAAACCTGCTTATTTTGCAAACTTGCATGCTGCCTCAATTCTTCTACAAAATAACTCAACCCTGCAAGTATTCCCCTCAAAAGTGATCTCTCCTAAAGAATTTTATTTTCCATAGTTCACCCTAGGTATTCACCTTGTCTCCTATAGGAAATTGATCAGGGTCCTCATACCTAATTAGTTTAAGACCAAATTTTACTACATCTTATATATCTGGTCCAGAATATTGTAGCCTTCCACATAGCAAGACTAAGGGTTAATTCCTCTTCCCATAACAAGAAACCCTAACCACAGTGCTTTCAAATCATTTGAAAAAAAATTGAAATAAAAAAACTGGTATATAATCAGAATTGCAAAACATAGAAAGTAACTTGACATGTTAACCATCTTAGCACCCACACATTTGCCTTTCTTTCTAAAGCTTCAAAAAAGGTGAGAATGGGGGTTGGGTTCAATAGAAGGGAACCCACATAAACCTCTAAGGTTTATTAAAACCTTGAATTGGTTGAGATTTTTCATAGAAGCCACAAGTTAGGCTATTTTGATAGACCGAGGGGATATGATAAGGAGATTGCTTTACAATTTGCATTAAAGTTTTTAGAATATCAGAGGTCAATAATATGTAATTGTCGTCATGGGATTGGAGATATTGGTTGATAAATATTATATAAGTAGAGTCTCCAACTTTCCTTAGCATTTTCCATGGGACTATAAAGAGAGACAAGAGGCCACAAATGCAAAGAATTTTTTTTTCCAAAGAAATGAAAGGCCATATGAAAAAAATGGCATCAAAAGGGAAAGTCTACCCCAGCCTTAGCCTGAAGTGGCCTACCACATTATCAAATACATCTCATGTGAAGGGAGAATGAGTGTGTGTATGAATACCATTCGAGAAGGTATTCTCACGTGGCCTAGGTGTCAGGAACGTGGGAATTGTCGTGGGCACCACATTACACTCTTCGTTTGGTGAAAACCACCTTTATAATGAAGCTGGGGATTCATGGATTTGGTGATGGGATTTGTGGGTTTGTGTTGGGGCTTCACATCCACAAGATAATCTAATTTGATGTTGACTTGTGGAGGGGCGTCTATGATGACCCCTAAGGATTGTATATAAAAGAGAGAGGTCATCGTGACATTTCATATTGTGTATAGTGTGTGGAGACATGATGGAGTTGGAATAAGTGAGTCTGCACTTGTGCCAAGGAGCTTGGTGATATTAGTAAAGGAATGTCTTTAACTTTGGAAAATCTATCCTAGGAAGGAAGAAACTGAGAAAATTGTACGAAAGTGTCCGTATAGGCTTTCATACATGTACGTGGGTTGTAGTGGGCACAGTCGTGTATGTACATGGGTTGCAGGAAGGTGAATCACATATGTACGTGGGTTGCAGGAAGGTGAATCACGTATGTCTACAAGTTGCAGTGGGCACAGTCATGTATGTACATGGGTTGCAGTAAGGTATATCATGTACAATGTTTCTAGGTAGGAGCAGGTTTGTATAGGATGACGTCAATAGTAGTGCAGGTGACGTCAAGAGGTTGTATAGGTGGTCTGCAATAGATTTGTGGGAAACATAAATTTCCAGGGATTTGTTGAGGTTTGGTTTTCTGTTTTTTTTCTAGTTATTGGAGGATAAGATTGTCCTTATATTTTGGTGTAATTGTGACATCTAGGAGGGTTGGTTTTTCCCTCAGTATTTCTGAATTTAACAAGGTTACATAACATAAATTTTGTGTCTCTTTTGTATTGATGATTCATCTGTGATCTTGTTGTTTCCGTTGCATATATTTTCAGCCAATTATTTTTCGTGTAAAATTGTTCAGTGATAACAGTTAGGGTTTACTATTAGTTCACTAGGAAGCAATTTTCATATTTGAAAATTAGTCACATAGAGTTGCATGTGAAAATTGACATGGTATCAGAGCTTGGGATATAGAGAGAAGGGGATCATCTTGAGACACATTTTGGGATACAACATTGGAAGAGTGTTGTTCTTGTTCTTGTTCTTGTTTCGGATAGGTCACAGGTGACAACTCTAAGAGGAAGCTATAGTGACAGTTGTAGGTGGAAACATATTATATGGTATCTAGTTTGAGACATGGAACAAACCATTCATACGAGGAGTTGTGGACTATTTCATCTAGGTGGTGTGGCGGGTTCAGAGTTTTTGTGGATTGGTGGAGATCTCGGTTCACAACAATATGTTGTGTGGAGGGTTTCCAACTCCAGGGATGGACTTCCAGTGACTTGTCATAATGAGTTGTGATGGGTGCATCTTGGGTGCTTTGGCACGAATGAGATAACTTTGTGTGTATGGCAGGTGGATAAGATAGAGTCTTCATTGGGCTAGAGAATTTCACATTGTTTAGGTATGACAATGTAGGAGGTATTTGACCCAAGAGGATGAGGACACTTGCAGAGATGATTTGTGGAGGTCCAGAGTGGACTAGACTGCGTGTCCATCTGCAACTTGAGATTGTTCAAAGAGAGGAAACATGATCAGTTGTATCATGTGCGTAGACACTGAGATGTATTCCTAGGTCTTGGGAACCATTTGTGCAGGGGATTTGTGCACAAGAGACGTTGCCAAGGTTTGACAGACTATGGAATGATTGCATCCAGGAGAAGACTCGATTAGAGTCCATGGATGACTTTGAAGATGGACTCGGGAAGAAGTTCATTGGATGGTCATGACTTGGGGAAGAAAGATTATTTCCTTGGAGGATTGCATGGTTCTTATATAGTGGGAACCACCGACACATGACATGGGCACAAGATTTTTTCATGAGATTCACAACGTCTGACTCAGGTATGTACGAGGATCTTGGTATGATGACCATACATGTAGTACAAGGATTTGGATGAGTGGTATTCCAGATGGAGTCAAAGGATGTGTTGCGAATGGAAAATGTGTTATGGGTGTTACGAGTCTATTATCAGCCTCATTAATGAGGAGTATGTCTATGAAATGTTTCCCATAGGATGGACATGTGTTATTGGATGCCCAAAGGATCTAGCACAGGAACAAAAATGGTCATGGAATTAGAGAGGGAAAATTATATAGGATAAGGGACCAACCTATGTGTGTTGTGACCAACATGAGTAGAGAGATAGATGGGGAGGAGCAGGTAGCTCCACCGGTGGTGAGGTAGGTGGCCCCACCAACAACATAGGTATAGAAGGAGAAGGTAGCTCCACCAATGGTACAGTCTCAGACGGAGCACAAGTTTAGAGGGATTCAACCCTCAAGATCTAGTGGGGAGGAGAAACCTCCCAAGACTGTGCAGAGGACAATGGATAGAAAGCAGGTAGCTCCATAGGTTGTGTGGATTCATAGGGAGTCTGATTTCAGATGGAGCCAGGAGGCTAAGAGGGACAATCAACCATTCATAGGGAGCTAACGTTTATGCTGAGATGGGAGAGAGACATCTTCTAATACTGTCGAGAGGGTTTCATGGGTTGATATGTCCAGGTAGGATGATCAGAAGTGGGAGGATTCTAGGATTAGGGTATCTTCCAGGGAGGGATCATGTCGGAAAACAGTATTTGCTTCAGTGACTGAGGATGCAACCAATCAGGAGGACTGAAGAGAAGGTTTTCTTTGGTGACAGAAGGTGCATCCAATCAGGTGGATTGGAGAATAGTCGTGGTAGTAGATCTAGTACGGGAGACATAGCTACTCCCAGGATGGGATACAAAACTACTTCTAGATAATTATGGAGTGTGGTGATAATACCTCCCTCGCTAAGAGGGAGTGTTGATTTTTGCAACTTCGGGTAGGTATTATCACGTGTCCTAGGTGTTAGGAACGTGAGAATCATTGTGGGAATCACATCACACTCTTCATTTGGTGAAAATTTCCTTTGGAATGAAGTCGAGGCTTCATGGGTTTGGTCATGGGATTTGTGGGTTTGTGTTGGGGATTCACACCCACAAGAAAGTCTAATTTGATGTTGATTTGTGGAGGGGATTCTATGATGACCCCTAAGGATTGTATATAAATGAGAGAGGTCATTGTGACATTTCATATTGTGTAGAGTGTGTGGAGACATGATGGAGTTGGCATAAGTGAGTCTACACTTGTGCCAAGGAGCTTGGTGATCTCAGCAAAAGAATGTCTGTAACTCTGGAAAATATAGACTAGGAAGGAAGAAATCGAGCGAATCGTACTAAAGTTTTGTACATGTACACGGGTTGCATTGGGCACAAATGCGTATGTATGTGGGTTGCAAGAAGGTGAATCTCTTATGTACGTGGGTTGCAAGAAGGTGAATCATGCATGTACGCGGGTTGCAGTGGGAACAATTGCGTATGTATGCGGGTTGCAGTAAGGTGAATATCGTACATGATTTTTGTGCAAGAGAAAGTTCGTACATGTTGACATCAACAATAGTGTAGTTGATGTCAACAGGCCATACAGGTGGTCTACAACAAATTTGTGGGTTGAGGAAATTTCCAGGGATTTGATGAGGTTCATTTTTCTGGTTTTTTTTTTCTTGGTTATTGGAGGACAAGGTTGTCCTCATATTTTGGTGTAATTGTGACAACTGGGAGGGTTGGTTTTTCCCTCAAGATTTCTGAATTTAAAAAGGTTATAGAACATAAGTTTTGTGTTGCTTGTTTATTTATGATTCATCTCTGATTTTGTTGTTTCTGCTGCATATATTTTCAATCAATTATTTGCAGTGTAAAATTGTTCAGTGATAATAGTTAGGGTTTAATCGAGTGAATCGTATGGAAGTGTCCGTACAGGTTTTTGTACATGTGCACGGGTTGCATTGGGAACATTTGTGTATGTATGTGGGTTGTAAGAAGGTGGATCTTGTATGTACGTAGGTTGCAAGAAGGTGAATCATGCTTTTACGCGGGTTGCAATGGGCACAATTGCGTATGTATACGGGTTGCCGTAAGGTGGATCTCGTACATGATTTCTAGGCAGGAGTAGGTCTATACATGTTGACATCAACAATAGTGCAGGTGACTTCAACATGATGTATAGGTGGTCTACAACATATTTGTGGGCTAAGGAAATTTCCAGGGTTTTGTTGAGGTTTGTTTTTCTGGTTATTGGAGGACAAGGTTGTCCTCAAATTTTGGTGTAATTGTGACAGCTGGGAGGGTTGGTTTTTTCCTCACGTTTTATGAATTTAACAAGGTTACATAACATAAGTTTTTTTACTCTTGTGTATTTATGATTCATCTCTGATCTTGTAGTTTCCACTGCATATATTTTCAATCATTTAATTTCAGTGTAAATTTGTTCAGTGATAATAGTTAGGGTTTAATCGAGCGAATAGTATGGAAGTGTCTGTACAAGTTTTTGTACATGTACATGGGTTGTAGTGGGAATATTTTCATATATATGTGGGTTGCAAGAAGGTGAATCTCGTAGGTACGCGGGTTGCAATAAGGTGAATCATCCATGTACGCGGGTTGCAATGGGCACAATTGCATATGTATGCTGGTTGCAGTAAGGTGAATCTCGTACATGATTTCTAGGTAGGATCATGTTCGTACAGGTTGACATCAACAATAGTGCAAGTAATTTCAACATGTCGTACAAGTGGTCTACAACATATTTTTGGGATGAGGAAATTTCAAGGGATTTGTTGAGGTTTTTTCTGGTTTTTTTTTTTTTGGTTATTAGAGGACAAGGTTGTCCTCATATTTTGGTGTAATTGTGATAGCTTGGAGGGTTGGTTTTCCCCTCAAGATTTCTGAATTTAATAAGGTTACAGAACACAATTTTTGTGTCTCTTGTGTATTTATGATTCATCTCTAATCTTTTTGTTTCCGCTGCATATATTTTCAATCAATTATTTTCAGTGTAAAATTGTTCAGTGGCAAGGTTGTCCTCATATTTTGGTGTAATTGTGACAGTTGGGAGGGTTTTTTTTTCCCTCAATATTTATGAATTTAACAAGGTTACATAACATAAGTTTTGTGTCTCTTGTGTATTTATGATTCATCTTTGATCTTGTTGTTTCCGCTGCATATATTTTTAATCAATTATTTCAAGTGTAAAATTGTTCAGTGATAATAGTTAGGGTTTACTGTTAGTTCACTAGGAAGAAATTTCCAGATCTAAAAATTAGTCATATAGAGTTGCATGTGAAAATTGACACAAATATAAACTTCAACATACCCTATTTTATGCTCCAGT
The DNA here is from genome assembly GCA_000966675.3 of Picea glauca. Lineage (NCBI taxonomy): Eukaryota > Viridiplantae > Streptophyta > Pinopsida > Pinales > Pinaceae > Picea > Picea glauca. The sequence continues at coordinate 219,730 of JZKD02S2001681.1, read as the reverse complement.
CTTTGAAGGAAATGAGCACAAAGTTAAGAGGAGGAAATAATGACACACTAGTCCACCACAATTTCATCAAGTTGATAGTGTCAGGGGCCTTAGGAAATATGAGATATAGAGTTCTTTGGGTAGATTTTGTGGACATGGACAAATGATCTTTCATGGAAGCATAAGAGGCCATGAGGAAATAGAGCCCCAAAGAAGAAAATTAAAGGGCAAGGAAAATAAAGAAATCCATTAGCCAGGATCCTCTAAACATAAGAGCAAGAAAAAGAAGGTTAAAATAGAGTCTGGAAATAAAGATGTGGCYGAMACCTTGATAAAKCTAAGAACASCAMCAACAAGGCCCTTGAAGTTAAAAGGCACARAACCTASTSAACAAAGGAGAAGAKAGWCYTACATGAAGAAAAATGKCTCAACACAAAGCACTCCTAAAATGATAACTCCCCTATCTACCCSAATCAAAATTRAAGACTCCTCTAGCCCAAAGGATCCACAGGGAGAAATGAAAACACCTCAKGAAAAGGAGAAMTCACCACAAAAAGAAACAACACCACAGGAAAATAAGTCACCACAAGCAGAAGGGACATCAAAAGATAGGACACCAATAGAAAATATTCTACATTACACCTTGTTGGAATTGGAAAAGGTCAAAATAGAGGCCCTCCAATGGAAAATAATGACAAGAAACAACAAAGGGAAATAGAAAGAAGACAACATAGATAATTTGGATCAACAACTACAACATTTACAAGAAAAATTGAAAATCATGAAAATGCCAGAGACACAACACAACAAGAAGTTAGTGACATAAAATCAGAAATCGAGGAGGGACCTGGAAGAAGACAAGGATGATCCAATTTCTAATAATGAGAAGATAGAAGTTATGGGGGCATCTTTGGCAATCATATCCCAATTGTCTTAGGAAACGATAGAATGTAGGAAACCAACCAAGGTGTACACTTTCTTCCTTAAGGTATAATGGTATAAACATCAGATCACAAGCATAGATCAACAAGTCAAATACTATATTGAGACTCATAAGGACTTTTTGGAAACTTACCAAGATAGAAACAAAGAAGAGAAGGCCAGGATATGTGAATTTTATCTATATAACCTTTCCCTTTATCACCCGTACAAATGGAATCATAATCCATATGTAGGGGACATTCAAATCATGGTGTTTTCATCTTCGCTAAGGCACAAGGATCTCAGGGAAACTGAGATGAAAATATATAGGAAGAATAGCTCCATATATCCCTTTGGGTTAGGGATGAAGAACCTAGGCCTAAGGATGTTATAGCTAGCCTTGGCACTCTTTCTTCAGAAACTAAGGATGTTATAGCTAGCCTCTACTTGCTTTTCTACACAATTTGCAAATAAAATCAAGTAGAGGCTATGACACACCTCGAGAATACCTTGAGGGTTTTAGGAGAAGAGGCAATACAAGCATGCCACAAAATATGGCACTCTTTATCCCATGACCTCAAAGTAAGAGAGCCACATTCTTCCAATGCCTTACATGTTGCATTCTTTATAACTCCCTTATATAAAGAAACCTTGAGGAGGCTGAAGTCTAAATGAATCAAATTGACAATGAATCCCCCTCTCCTCCTCCCAATTTCACCTCTAACTGATATAGACAGGGACAAGGAAATGGAAGAATGGGAAGAGATAGAAAGAACCGATTGATACTATGAACAAGAGGCCATCACTAGGTATACATCTTGGGATATTAGATAAAAGTGCAGTGAACAACAACACAAATGATATAGAGGGTACATCTCATATTTTTTTTGCACAAGGGTGTGCAACACCTTCAACTAGGGGGTAATGATGGGCCTCTATAATTCCTATCAAAAGACCCATCAAATCCAACACTTTTTGACTACTTATGTACCTAAAAACTTACCTTTTTGACCATGCTTAATATAAAATGTGGTTGTTTTGCAAATTATTCAATAATTGATTTTGAGTTTGAGATATGATGAGTAATGCTTATGATTTTTATTATTTTCATGATAAAATTTTATGTGTAGCCTAACCTCCATAGGTCGAACCAATCATAGAAGTATGGAGGTCCCAACACATGAAGAAAAACAAGGGATCTTGTCCCCACTTACCACTAATTCGCTGCCAAGATATTAAAGAACCACTATCTTCAAACTCAGATTTCAGGGATCCAAAAGACAACCAATGAAGATGAGGATTCAGAATGAAGGAATGTTGGGGAGAAAAGCCCCACAATTCCTCCTTGATTTAAGGATAGGGCCGAGCTTTCTAGGAGTATAAATAAACCTCAAGGACTAGCCTTGAGAAGGAAATTTTTGGTAGAATATTGAAGTATTGTATCGTGTCATTTTGTTCATAGGCATCGAAGACGTGGAGCTATGCTCCTTTGATGTACTTGTTGTGAATAATCAATAAAGATGTTTTCTTTATCAACTCATTGGTCTTTTTTCAGGCTCCTTGTGTTGCTTAGGTAGGACCCATTCAAGAGGGTTCAAGGACCCTTATGTACTTTCCTTTTCATGTTGTTGTGTTTTAGCTTCATCTTTTAGTTGTTTTAAGTAGTTAATATAACTGACACATAATTATGTTCATGATTATAATTTAATTCTACTTCTTGTAGATGTTATTATAGGTTTATAGGATCTAATTGAGATTGTTTTCCAGGGATAAAATTCCATTTCCATATCATTATATCATGTTCTAATAATTTCATTAGTTTTATAAGGAGTTAATAGATTGTTTGAACCTTTCTTACTTTTTTTCTACAGAATTTCTTGTAGGATTGTTACAGTTCCTATAGAACTGTCAACAATTCCTATAAGTAAGCCCACATTAGGTTTTTTTGCATTATTTCCACTTAATAATTGATGATTCTTATTGTTAATGTGATGATATCAAGCTATGGTACTTCATGAGGAGATAGGGACTTAGATATGAGACAAATATTTCTATAGATTAGCATAGTTTCATTCAACAAAAGCAATTATGTTTCTTAGATTAATTTCCTTTATGAATTGTTTTCAATAACAATGTTATGTTTTCTATCTTAGAATAGTTTCCTTTAAACAATGTGTGATCTTAAATATTGCTCATTCATTTCCATCATTTTTTATTCAGTTCAATTATCTTTCTTTCTTTAGTGATTTATTCCACTTGTCAAGTGCTCAGAGTGAGATGTGCGATATCATAAGTCCCAATCAATAGATAGATGCATAAACATTTTAGAAGAAAATAGGTGTGTTGCATATATTTTTCACGATACTTGGGAAGTTTGTACGAACTTCGGGTTGATAATTAAAGTACCATGCCGAGGAAGGGGTGGCATTATTTCTACTATTCCAAGGCCCATCAATACTCTGTCTTTTGTATATTCTACCCAACAGTCAATATTCCCATCAATCAAATGAGGGAGCAGTTGTGTCTGTTGTTCAATTTGACAACAAGATCACAATGAGTACTTTTATTGATCCAGGATATATTTGCAGAATGAAATGAATACAGATGATTAATATAGAATAACATATATACAGTAAAATTGGTTTCTATTCAATAAGGAAATAATCTGAAACTGTAAAATGCAGCAGAAACAAGCTTGCTAGAATGGTGGGGGCTTATCTCCGAGAAGAGATGTGACGATTGCACTTATTTGCAAGAATATGATTACAATGAGGCTCTAAAGGCATTTTTACAATAAACATGAATGTCAAAAACCCTATACATACAAAAACCTATCCCTAGGAGATGAAGCGCAAAAAGTCATGTGGGTCTCATTTGGGTAAGTTAGTACATCAACTTCCCGAGGTCATAATGTTTGCATATGATCTCCTTTTTAGGCGCACGATAGCCCGTTGGAAAGGTGGATCCGAGGAATAAACATTTTGTTGATATCTCTCAAAGCATACTTTGACTATAGCGAGCCCTAAAAGCGTTCTTTAGGGCCTCAAAACAACCCCGCAAGTCAGGGACCTGAAAACTAGGGAAAAAACTGCCAAACTGAAAAATTTCCAAAATGATCCAGTTGGAATAGGTGGGAGGTCACCAACATCCATATGGATCATTTATCCACAAAAAGGCATGTCTCGGCGGTTTCTTGACTCCAAGGGTTATGCTCTGGATGTAGTTTTTGAGTGCCAAATTCTCTTCTTGCTCCTCCTCTTGAGGTTTGTCTCTAGGGTCACTTGACTACAATCAAGGTATTGGAAGAATGGTTGTGTTTTGTTTCTTAACTGCAATAGCCAAAATACCAACCCGATATATATGTGTATTCATATTCTTGGTCTCCCAATTGTGCATACATAGCAAGAATACTTCATACCAACATTTACATGACCTCTAGGACTAAATGCCACCCAATGAAACAATTAGATGTGAATCGGTCTATGCATATAGCTAACGGTTCAAGGCAACATTGTATGAATGGTTCTAGTACATGGATGTAGCTTTCACACAACATCTCATAATCCAAAGTATTGTTCCTCGGTTTTACAAGCAACGAATGTTCCCATTACCATCATCAAAGAGTATGTTCTATGGATATGGCTACTCGTGTCACTCCAACAAAAAAATAAAATTGAAGTAATGGCCACCCAAATTTTTGTAAATGTGTTGACCTGTACATAATAGATCTAGCTAAACAATGACACACACATTTGCAGAGAGAATTGGAAAAAGAAGAAGAAGGAGAGAAAGAATGGAAATAATTCTCATTAACCGTTGTGAATAAATGAATAATTTACACATGATATACTCTTTATAACTCAATGAGTTTGACTTGAGTCGAACCAAGTCACCATAGTGGTGGTCTAGAGTGATCTAGACACACGCCAACAGTTACGGGAGTGAACTGCCACCTATTCTAGTCTCTCAGGCAGTTACGGGAGTGAACCGCCACCTAGTTGAGTTAACTAGTCAACTAGTCTTTAGTTAACTGGCTAAACAATGAGTAGTGAGGAGTTAACTCAGGGAATCAAGGCTAATTCGCCACTCTGGTGATGATACCAAGGCAAGGTCAAATTATCATGGTGATGATTCCAATGTTGCATGGTGATGATCCCAATGCAACATCTAAACTCAACTCAACTAGTCAAACTGAAGTGTGAACTGAAAGAGAATATTCTCCAGGTGGAATATTCTCTCCTAAAATATAGGAGACTGGATAATGACTAATTATGACTAATAAACAAATAAAAACCTTAGGAAAAAAAAATCCTAGCTGTGTGTGAAGTAACTCCAACACTCCCCCTGAACATCACTATGGTGAAAATAAAGATTGGGTCACGACAACGAGGCCATGTTAGGTACCCAAGTACAAAAGATACATTGAAAATAAAGTGAGGAAAGAGGGAAAACCTCATGGGAAAACCCCCCCCTCAAGGTACAAAGTATGTAAAAAAAGAAGAACTATAGTTGCTAGGCAACTGTGTCCTTCACTCCAAGACGACCTCACAGAGAATGAAATTTCTTCTCAGTGAAGGTCTTGGTGAAAATATCTGTCGTCTGTTCTATTGAAGGACAGAACTGTAAGTCAATGATCCCCTCGTGTACTAAGTCCCGGATGTAGTGCATGTGGATCTCGATGTGCTTCGTCCATTGCCTCTAAACTGGATCTCTGCAGAACTTCAGAGTGCTCTGGTTGTCACACCAGATGACGATCGAATGATGAAATTAAATGCCCAACTCAGTGAGAAAATGTTGTAGCCACATAGCCTGAATGGCTATGTTAACTACCCCTCTGTACTCTGCCTCGGCCGAAGATAGAGAAATGGCAGCTTGCTTCTTGCTCGACCGACAGATAGGCCCGAAACCAAGAATGAGTGAGTAACCAGATGTGGAATTGTGATCAATGCTATCGCCAGCCCAGTCGAAATCAGTAAACCCAATGAGATATAATGTAGAATCTACTGCATAATGAATCCCAAAGGTGATGGTGCCATGTACGTATCGAAGGATATGCTTTGCAGATTTCCAATGTAGCTCATGCGTCTCCTGCATGAACTTGGAAAATGCGCCAATTTCATATGAGAGGTCTGGTCTGGAGTGTGTGAGATACAACAAGCTCCCCACTAGCTGTTTGTACAGTGTGTTGTCAACCAATGGAGTCTCCCCGCCATCCTCAAGTTTGACACCTGATAAGAAAGGAGTCGGAGCAGACATGCAGTCTGTCATGTGAAATCTCTCAAGGAGATCTTGTGCATACTTGGCTTGAGACAGTTTGATCCCTGATGCATCCTGACTGATCTCAAGTCCAAGGAAGAAGTGTAGCGGACCCATGTCCGTCATCAAAAACCTATCATGAAGAATCCTCTTGATTGCAGCTATCGCTGAAGTTGAGAAACCGGTGATCAACAAATCATCGACATATAGAACTAAAAGTAGAAGTGAATCAGTTATCCTGAGCATGTATACATTCGGGTTTGATTTACAACATGCAAAGTTCTGTGACAACAGGTAGGATTCCATCTTGGCATACCATGCCCTCAGAGCCTGCTTGAGGCCATAAAGTGACTTCTTCAGTCGATAGACCAAAGATGAGTCCTGCATAAATCCTTGGGGCTACTCCATGTAGATCTCCTCAGAGAGATCACCGTGAAGAAATGCATTCTTCACGTCCATCTGATGGACTTCCCATCCCTTGGCTACCGCAATGGAGAGTGCCAATCGTATGGAATCCATCTTCGCTACTAGAGCGAAGGTCTCATCATAGTCAATACCATGAACCTGTTGAAAGCCTTTGGTGACAATCCTAGCTTTGTATCTATTGATCTGTCCATCCGTTGCGCTCTTGGTCCTGTAGACCCATCTGCATCTAACAAGTTTCCTCCTAGAAGGAAGGGGAACCAGATCCCAAGTCTGGTTCTTGAGGAGGGAGTTGTACTCCTCCTGTATGGCGGATTCCCAAAAGGGATTTCCAACAACCTCGCCATAAGACTGTGGATCTGAAGATTGAACCAAGAAAAGATGCCTGGAAGGCAATGGTTTACTGGCAGTGAGTGCAACAGGAGGCTCCTCTAAATCATATCGAGTCCTCCTGGTATCGGCTAGATCACCAACGAGATCCCCTGCATCCTGAAGAGTAGTCTATGCCCACTTGGGCCTCTTCTCTGGCTCTGCAACTGCATCTGGATGCTCTGACTCTACATCTGACTGTACTAACTCTGAATCTGAATCTAAATCCTCTGATTCCTCTAAATTAGAACTCTCATCTGAAGAAGAGTCAACATGTGCATGCTCATCATCTCGAGAAAGTTGAAGAGTGAAGGTGTCTGCATGCAGCTGTTGAGGTACATGCGAGACACTTTCCTCGAATTGGACACTATGCTCAATGATGAGCCGGTCCGAGGAAAGATCAATAAGTCGATATCCCTTCACACCGTCAGGGTATCCAACAAAAATTCACTCAGTGCTCTGTGGATCAAGTGCCTTACTCTTTTTAGAGGGAATCCTGGCCCATGCACATGAACCAAAATTACGAAAGTGGGTCACTTCTGGTTTGAGGCCGCTCCAAGCGTCGTAGGGGGTCTTATCCTTAACAGATATATGGGGAGATTTTTTTTGGATGTATGTTGCATAGTTAAGTTCTTCGACCCATAGTCTCTGTGGTAGTGACTTTTCATGCAACATGCAAGATGCCATCTCCTTTAGAGATCAGTTTTTCCGCTCAGCAACTCCGTTTTGTTGTGGAGTGTAGGGAACTGTATGCTGCAACTAAATCCCTGCCTCATGGAAAATATTGTGGATCTCATACCCATTATCAGTTCGGAGGACTTTGATCTTCTTTCTGGACTGTGTCTCAACCAAAGATTTGAAATCTTTGAGGTGTTGAAAGACCTCAGATTTTTGCCTGAGAAAGTAGATCCAAGTAAAACGTGAGAAATCATCAACAAAAATGAGAACAAACCTCGCTTTGTTGATCGATGGATGCGAAAAAGGACCCATGAGGTCACTTTGGATCAGATCTAAAGGTGTGGAAGCTCGCTGAGACTTTCCTTTGACGAATTTCTCTTGAGGGTGTTTTCTGAGAACACATCCCTCACATACTCCCTTGGAGAAGAGGATGTCTGGTAGACCATCAACTAATCTATGCTTGCTAAGTTGTTGCATGTATCTGAAATTCAAATGTCCAAACCTTTCGTGCCATATCCTACTACTTTCATCATCATGATTAAGCAGTAAAGTAGAATCAAGTTCAATGAATTTAGAAAATGTATACAATCTAGACTGATGATTTACCTCACCGGTCGCAACGCTGGAGTTGGTTTGCATGTTGTATATGTGTAACATACCCACTACCTAAATCAAAATTTTTCGTTTAGTTCTCGACGATGAGAATTACAGAAGCTTGCATTAGCGAAATGCGAACCCTGAGCAACGGGTCTCATTCGCCTACATGGCTCTCTACGCCCAACCGTGGTCTTCCCCTGATGACAATTTCAGGTTTTCGGGGTTTTGTCCTTTCTAATGTCGAGGGTTCCTATGCCCTCGATTCTCTGATTTCCGACGAACTCCAACTTCCACTAGTCCCCTTGGGCTAGTCTTTTGGGTCCATACGACCTCCCTCTATGTGACCGCAACCACACCTCCTCATCAGGGTTTTGACACTCGTTATGTCCCTACAATTTGGTTCACCGATCCCCGAATCTTGATACGCTCCTCTGCTGCGTTAGCCTCCCAGGCTAAGTCTTCATCCACGTGACCTCTATCTCACAAGACCGCAGCCTTGTCCCCCATCGGGGTTTCAGACTTTCCAATGTTGAAATGAAAACGTCCCCGGGACTCGCGATTCCTCGAATCCCGACGCGCCCTTTACGCGCTAGCTCTCCTAGCTAGACTCCTAGCTCACATGACCACGATCCCCGTGACCGCAGTCTTATTCCCCCCCATCGGGGCTACGGGGTTTTCAATGACAAAATGTATGGGCTCACGGGATTCTCGATCCTTCGAATTCCGTCTTCCCGCTATGCTGACAGCTAGCTCCCACTCATCGGGGTTTCGAGCGTCGCGATTCCAAAATGCATAAACAAATTGTCATCAGGATTCCCGATATCCTGATGACACAAACGCCGATGAACAACTTCCTATCGGGACTTTCCCCCACGGTGCCGATTGTTGCCACGCGTCCTCTTCTGATGGACGGTCCCGATTTCCCCGGGATTTCGAGATTTGTGATGTTCCCATTCTCACATCCTTAGGAACTCCGATTTCTCGATGCTGAATGTCCCGACTCTCTACGGATTTCGGACACCTGTCTCCCTAAATGGACAACTCAGATTTTGACGGGGTTTTTACCTCGGACTTCTCCAATCTCCTGTCCACGGGAATGTCGATTTCCCAACTCCCAATAGCAAACCTCGATCTCCGCCACGTGTATCCTCGATGGGCAGTTCATATCTTCCCGACGTTTCGAGACTTGAAGTGTCTCGATTTTCTTGTCCTCGAGAATCCCGATATGCCGATGGCTGGACTCTCGATGGTAACCCTCGGACAGCTCCGGTCCGATCTGATGGTTGACGGGTAATTGGACCAAGATCTAACGATCAAGATTCGTCCTTCCTGCGCACACTCCAGAGACTAAACTTCGAGCATCTTAATCCGATCCAACGGCCGACAGGATTCCTGAATGAGATCCAACGGCTCATATTGTCCCACCTTATGCATTCTTCCACGACTTCATAGATGTGGAAGGATCAACTGTCCAAATGTTCTCATGGACCTTGGGGGACCTACGATCCCGATTTCCTCCCTGTTCACGAAGATAGAGAAAAAAAAAGGGCAAGAGGTATAACGCTCTTACTACTTCCGTCAATATGATGTTCGTGAATGACCATGGGTCTTCCGACAAGATCTCATCCATCGAATCGTTACTTATCCCTATGCTACTACTTCGGGATTTTAAGAGGGTCATTCCTCCTCGTACAGGGTTATTAAGACTTGCGCGTTCAAGTCCTTTTTCTGGCTTCTTGGTGAACCTTTCTAAGGAGAGAAAGTCTCTGTGACGAGATCTATTCCGGGGCATCCCTGGAGACGGGTAAGGGAAAATAGCATCCCGAGAACGGGCTGGAAGCCTAACTTAGTTCAACCTAGGCATAATTAGATTCCTTTATCAACGTACATCATGCATGACTTCCTCTGTTATGAGCATATATCTATTCATTCTTATCAAATACTGCACAGACATTCTTACACAAAAATCATTCACAGTTTTACAGTTCTATGAGCATATACATATATATATCATTCTATGAATTTCAAGATGCAATATGTAAAACACTTATCAGAAATAACACCAGAAATGGGTGTGACTACTGAGAGGGGTGCTCATTTCCACCCAACCGTAGGCGTAGCGACTCCCAGCGGATTTACCACTAACCACCCTCGAGCTGAGACCACAATGCTCTGAGACTGCGTCTCTCTGTCTGCCAGCGACCAGGAGCGAAGGTTGCAATCCTTCATCTCTACTATCACTCACTCTGCGTAATGCTAGAGTTCCCCTTGCGTCTGCCCCCTTTCTCAATCGCTTCTGCCATATGCCTTATCCTCTCGCGAGGTTGCATGTGGCACGATTACCCTCGCGCCGATCAAGCCTGACGGCTCTACGGATGGGCGGTTCACCATCCCATCCCTCATCAAGCCGCCCGCCTACCGGCCTGCGAGACATTAAATTTGGGGGCCAGCGAGCCGCTCTTGGTTCTCTAGGCCAGTGGAGTCCAAATACGATATTAATTCTCGGTGGAAGTTAACGCCACCTTTTCAGGTGCCTTCCACTACCATCGTGGTCTCTTTTCTGCACATCCCCTCTCAACAATCCTGCAATAAATTCAAAATGTCATTCACATTCATCGATCTTTTCCTCAAGGTCCTTTTACATCACATATTCATATTTATGATTTTTCCATAGTTCTTGGCCAGTCCAGTTATATTTACAGGCTGTGGGAAATAGGGTGTTACAATTCCCTCCCCCTTAAAAAGGAACATCATCCTCGATGTTCTTAGCTACTAACATGAATTTCATGTACAAAAGTAAACAAAATCGGATATGCCTGTCTCATGGCATCCTCCATTTCCCATGTAGCCTCATCTGGACCAAAATGTTTCCACTGCACCTTGACCTATGCAATGGTTCTGTTCCGGAGTGGGGTTTCCTTTCTGTCCAGTATGCATTGGGGTTCTGGTAGAAATTCTCCCTTCGGTTCCACTTGGATCACAGACCAGTCAATTATATGATTAGCATCATGTACATATTTCTTCAATAATGAAACATGGAAAACATTATGCGCTTTTACTGTGGGAGGAAGTGATAGCCGATAGGCTACAGGTCCAACTCTATCTAGAACCTCAAAGGGTCCACAATACCGGGATGCCAATTTGGCACAGGCTCCCATTTTGAGGGAACTCCTTCTGTGCTTAATTCTGAGATATACGTGGTCTCCCACTTTGAACTCTCTTGGAGTTCGCTTTTGATCATCATAACTTTTCTGTCGGTTCTGAGCGACCTTCAGATTTTGTTTTATCTGAGTCACTTGATGTTCCATCTCTTTCAACATATCGGGTCCAATAGAAATCCTGTTTACAGGTTTACTCCAGCTGACCGGAGTATTACACAGCCTACCATAGAGGACCTCGAAGGGACTCATCTTTAAGGATGCTTGGTAGTCGTTGTTGTAGGCAAATTCTACCAATGGGAGGTAGTCTTCCCATTTCCTGGGTTGATGCATCACTTGCATCCTTAACATATCCTCTAATATTTGATTCACTCTTTCTGTCTGGCCATCGGTTTGAGGGTGATAGGCGGTGCTAAACAAAAATTTAGTCTCTAATCCCGCCATCAGTGATTTCCAGAAATTGGAAGTAAATTTAGTGTCTCTGTCAGATGTTATCTCCCTCGGCATGCCGTGCAGATGGAACACCTCTTTCATGAATACCTGGGCGATATCTATCGCCTTGCAGGTCGATTTGACGAGGATGAAATGGGCAGACTTTCTCAGTTTATCCACCACTACCATAATGGTGTCATTCTGTTTGGTTGAATTTGGCAATCCAGTGATAAAATCCATGGAGATGGTCTCCCATTTCCATTCTGGGATGGGTAAAGGGTGTAGTAGTCCTGCTGGGTGTCGATGTTCTGCTTTAACCTGTTGACACTCTATGCATTGGGCTAAATAATTGGCTATGTATTTCTTCATTCCAGGCCAATAAAATTGTTTCCGGGTGGCAGTGATAATTTTCTGGTAGCCTGGGTGACCAGTGTAGGGTCTTTTATGTAGTTCATCCATGATGAACCTCTTCAAGTCGTCACGATTTGGAATGTACATTCTATCTCTGTGGGTGAGCAGTCCTCCTTCGATCATCTGATAGCCTTCATATTTTTCTCCAACGGGTTCTTGCTGTAGGTACATGGTCACTTTTCGAATGAAGGGATCTGTTTCTTGTGCCTTTTTGACTCTGTTCTTGACATCTGTCTCGCAGGTACTAACCGCTGCCAGGTGAATTGTCCTAATGCTTCTGCTAAGGGCATCGACCACCCTATTCTCTTTCCCTTTAATGTGTTTGATTTCAAAATCAAACTCGCTAAGGAGGGCCATCCATCTAGCTTGTCTAGCATTGAGCTTTG
>JZKD02S2001681.1:157139-169864 GCA_000966675.3 Picea glauca | reverse complement strand
GGGATCGAAGATGAAGAAGGATTCACACCTTTGCAAACGTGTTATTACCAATTGATGCAACTGGAAGAACATAGAGCACAAGTTATGATTTCTATACAGAAGAAACAGGAAGCAATGAAAAGATACTTTGATCAAATTTCCACGATGATGGGATTTCATAAGGTTCAATTGGTTTTGTTATGGAACAAGGCAAAGGAAAAGCCATCCTTGCACTCTAAGTTTGATGCTTTGTGGATCGATACCTTTTAGATAGAGAAAGTATGTGGCTTCAATTCTTATCTGCTCAAAAGTATGGACATAATGTTGGAGAAGATGCTGGTAAACGAGTGGCATCTCAAACATTTATTTACATGAACAACTCATTGGCCCTTTTGGCCAATGTATTATATTCCCCACCATTTTTCATATCATATGTCTAATCTTTCTTTCCGGTTAGTTATTTTTTAGTTCCTACTTCTAGTTTCCCCTTTTGTTTTGATTCCATGCCCATGTGTTAAGGCTGTCTAGATTCTCAACAACCCATAGGGGGTCACTATCCCACAGTTGGATCCGAATGTCAATACCTTTACCTTCACCTTTTGCACGAGCCTTGCATTTTTTCAGACTCACTATGTAAAAATTCCCTACCCATGCAGAAGCGGGAGGAATTTTCCTAGCCAACATCCCAATCCCCTCACACCCTCATCCCACATAGGCATGGTGATGCAGAGGTTGAGAAATTTCCCGCAAACTTACTTGCAATCCGAATCTTCCCACACCAGCTTCCTGTAGCTTTGGACTCAGTCTTTTTCCCCAACATATTTGAGTCTCATGCAGAGGAATAACACTTGACCCATCCTCTTGTTTCTACCTTTCTTTCCACATCCAAAATCCCACATTGGTAAGCCCCCATCCTGCATTCCTCATAGGGCGTGATTTATATTTTTGAGGAAATCATAGCACATCTTCTATGCATCTTTCACATGATGAGGATGATTGTTGATAATTAATGAGGATTAATTTCACACATCCCCGCCAAGCCTTTTGTATGCAAATGACAGTTACCGTTAATGAATGGCAATGACTAAATGTATGAGGGGGAAAGTTTGAATAGTGGGATTGATCCCTAATTAATCATTAGTTAGGTGCCTATCGGATGGAAAATATAATTTATACATGTAATCCTCACATTTACCTTAAGCACATTGAAAGTGAAAGAGATGGAAAACAAGAAAAGGAGAGAGCAATTATGTAGAGATACAATGAACTCACTAGCTCGCGAAAGTCGAGAATTCCAATTTAGCTTTTCAACATATCTTAGGTTCATGTTATTGAAATGTGCTACGAATTCCGATTCCAATTAGTTAAGGGTTAGGTGTTAGTGGGTTAGGGTGGGATAATGGACTAACATAATAACGTTGATATTATTAACTTTTACAAAAAACATTAAATTGTTTATCTATCTATTTACCCATAAACTTTGTTTTATAAACATAGAGGATTTAGTTTCAATTTAATAATGGAAATAGTGAATAAAAATATATATATATATATTAATAAATAAAAATAATTCACTAAACTTCATTTTATTTTGAATTACTAAAATTCAAATAAAAATTCTTTAAAATTTAAAAATTAAAGCAAAATCAATTTTATAAGAAATTATTAAAAATTAAAATTTAGAAATAAAATTGAAGTAAATTTTATAAAAAATTATTAAGGATTTATAATATAATAATATGTAATCTTTTATAAATATTATTCTAATTTTTCTTCTCATTATAAAATAATGTCTCAACCAAACTCTTTGGAGCTCATTACATTTCAAATAAAGTGGATTGTTGGACTACTTAACAAACACACATTTATTATGTGGTTTGAAAGGCATTAAAAATTGGATTGCAAATATAATAACTCATCAAAAGTTGAAACAACTCGTGGTTTGAGCAACATTAGTCTAATTGGATTGAAAATATAACAAGTGTTGCATGGTAGTGTAGTCCCTAGGTTGAATTGGGAATAAATGCATGGTAGTGTAGTCCCTGCCGGGTTGAATTGAGATTGTTCAAAGAGAGGAAACATGATCAGATGTAGTATGTGCATAGAAACTGAGATGTATTGCTAGGTCTTGGGAACCATTTGTGCAGGGGATCTGTGCACAAGAGACGTTGCCAGGGTTTGACAGACTATGGAATGATTGCATCCAGGAGAAGACTCGATTAGAGTCCATGGATGACTTTGAAGATGGACTCGGAAAGAAGTTCATTGGATGGTCGTGACTTGGGGAAGCGAGATTCTTGCCTTGGAGGATTGCATGGTTCTTATACAGTGGGAACCACCGACACATGACATGGGCACAAGATTTTTTCATGAGATTCACAGTGTCTGACTCGGGTATGTACGAGGAGCATGGTATGGTGACCAGGCATGTAGTACAAGGATTTCGAGGAGTGGTATTCCAGATGGAGTTAGAGGATGTGTTATGGGTGTTAGGAGTCTATTATCAGCCTCATTGATGAGGAGTATGTCTATGAAATGTTTCCCATAGGATGGACATGTGTTAATGAATGCCCAAAGGATCTAGCACAGGAACAAAAATGGTCATGGAATTAGAGAGGAAAAATTATATAGGATAAGGGACCAAACTATGTGTGTTGTGACCAACATGAGTAGAGAGATAGATGGGGAGGAGCAGGTAGCTCCACCGGTCATGAGGTAGGTGGCCCCACCAACAACATAGGTATAGAAGGAGGAGGTAGCTCCACCAGTGGTAATGTCACAGATAGAGCACGAGTTTAGACGGATTCAACCCTCAAGATCTAGTGGGGAGGAGAAACCTCCCAAGACTGTGCAGAGGACAATGGATAGAAAGCAGGTAGCTCCATAGGTTGTGTGGATTCATAGGGAGTCTGATTTCAGAGGGAGTCAGGAGGCTAAGAGGGACAATCAACCATTCATAGGGAGCTAACGTTCAGGTTGAGATGGGAGAGAGGCGTCTTCTAAGAATTTCGGGAGGGTTTCATGGGTTGATATGTCCAGGTAGGATGATCAGAAGTGGGAGGATTCTAGGAGCAGGGTATCTTCCAGGGAGGGATCATGTTGGACAAAAGGATTTGTTTCAGTGACTGAGGATGCAACCAGTCAGGAGGACTGAAGAGAAATTTTTCTTTGGTGACAGAAGGTGCATCCAATCAGGTGGATTGGAGAATAGTCGTGGTAGTAGATCTAGTATAGGAGACATAGCTACTCCCAGGATGGGATACAAAACTACTTCTAGATAATTATGGAGTGTGGTAATAATACTTCCCTCGCTAAGAGGGAGTGTTGATTTTTGTAGCTTTGGGTAGGTATTCTCACGTGGCCTAGGTGTTAGGAACATGAGAATCATTGTGGGAATCACATCACACTCTTCATTCGGTGAAAATTTCCTTTGGAATGAAGCTGAGGCTTCATGGGTTTGGTCATGGGATTTGTGGGTTTGTGTTGGGGATTCACACCCACAAGAAAGTCTAATTTGTTGTTGACTTGTGGAGGGGATTCTATGATGACCCCTAAGGATTGTATAGAAATGAGAGAGGTCATTGTGACATTTCATATTGTGTAGAGTGTGTGGAGACATGATGGAGTTGGCATAAGTGAGTCTACACTTGTGCCAAGGAGCTTGGTGATCTCAACAAAAGAATGTCTGTAACTCTGGAAAATATGGACTAGGAAGGAAGTAATCGAGCGAATCGTACTAAAGATTTGTACATGTACACGGGTTGCATTGGGCACAAATTCATATGTATGTGGGTTGCAAGAAGGTGAATCTCTTATGTATGTGGGTTGCAAGAAGGTAAATCATGCATGTACGCGGGTTGCAGTGGGAACAATTGCATATGTATGTGGGTTGCAGTAAGGTGAATCTCGTACATGATTTTTGGGTAGGAGCAAGTTCGTACATTTTGACATAAACAATAGTGCAGTTGACGTCAACAGGCCGTACAGGTGGTCTACAACAAATTTGTGGGCTGAGGAAATTTCCATGGATTTGATGAGGTTCGTTTTTTTGGTTTTTTTTTTTCTTGGTTATTGGAGGACAAGGTTGTCCTCAGATTTTGGTGTAATTGTGACAACTGGGAGGGTTGGTTTTTCCCTCAAGATTTCTGAATTTAAAAAGGTTATAGAACATAAGTTTTGTGTCGCTTGTTTATTTATGATTCATCTCTGATCTTGTTGTTTCTGCTGCATATATTTTCAATCAATTATTTTCAGTGTAAAATTGTTCAGTGATAATAGTTTAAGGTTTAATCGAGCGAATCGTATGGAAGTGTCCGTACAGGTTTTTGTACATGTACACAGGTTGCATTGGGAACATTTGTTTATGTATGTGGGTTGCAAGAAGGTGGATCTTGTATGTACGCAGGTTGCAAGAAGGTGAATCATGCATGTATGTGGGTTGCAATGGGCACAATTGCGTATGTATGCGGGTTTCCGTAAGGTGGATCTCATACATGCTTTCTAGGCAGGAGCAGGTTCGTACATGTTGACATCAACAATAGTGCAGGTGACTTCAACAGGATGTATAGGTGGTCTACAACAGATTTGTGGGCTGAGGAAATTTCCAGGTTTTTTTTTTTCTGGTTATTGGAGGACAAGGTTGTCCTCAGATTTTTGTGTAATTGTGACAGTGGGGAGGGTTGGTTTTTTCCACACGATTTATAAATTTAACAAGGTTACATAACATAATTTTTTTGTCTCTTGTGTATTTATGATTTATCTCTGATCTTGTTGTTTTCGCTGCATATATTTTCAATCAATTATTTTTAGTGTAAAATTGTTCAGTGATAATAGTTAGGGTTTAATCGAGTGAATAGTACGGAAGTGTCTGTACAAGTTTTTGTACATGTACACGGGCTGCAGTGGGCATCACGGGGTGCAGTGGGCATATTTTCATATGTATGTGGGTTGCAAGAAGGTGAATCTCGTATGTACGTGGGTTGCAAGAAGGTGAATCATCCATGTACGCGGGTTGCAGTGGGCACAATTGCATATGTATGCGGGTTGCAGTAAGGTAAATCTCGTACATGATTTATGGGTAGGATCATGTTCGTACATGTTGACATCAACAATAGTCTAGGTAACGTCAACAGGCCGTACAGGTGGTCTACAACAGATTTTTGGGATGAGGAAATTTCAAGGGATTTGTTGAGGTTTTTTTTTTTTCGAGTTATTAGAGGACAAGGTTGTCCTCATATTTTGGTGTAATTGTGACAGCTTGGAGGGTTGGTTTTTCCCTCAAGATTTCTGAATTTAACAAGGTTACAGAACACAATTTTTGTGGCTCTTGTGTATTTATGATTCATCTCTGATCTTTTTGTTTCCACTGCATATATTTTCAATCAATTATTTTCAGTGTAAAATTGTTCAGTGGCAAGGTTGTCCTCATATTTTGGTGTAATTGTGACAACTCAGAGGGTTGCTTTTTCCCTCAATATATATGAATTTAACAAGGTTACAAAACATAAGTTTTGTGTCTCTTGTGTATTTATGATTCATCTCTGATCGTGTTGTTTCCGTTGCATATATTTTCAATCAATTATTTCTAGTGAATTTTTTTTCAGTGATAATAGTTAGGGTTTACTGTTAGTTCACTAGGAAGAAATTTTCAGATCTAAAAATTAGTCATATAGAGTTGCATGTGAAAATTGACACAAATATCAACCTCAACATACCCTATTTTATGCTCCAGTCTTTGAAGGAAATGAGCACAAAGTTAAGAGGAGGAAACAATGACACACTAGTGCACCACAATTTCATCAAGTTGATAGTGTCAGAGGCCTTAGGAAATATGAGATATAGATTTCTTTGGGTAGATTTTGTGGACATGGACAAATGATCTTTCATGGAAGCATAAGAGGCCAAAGAAGAAAATTAAAGGGCAAGGAAAATAAAGAAATCCATTAGCCAGGATCCTCTAAACATAAGAGCAAGAAAAAGAAGGTTAAAATAGAGTCTGGAAATAAAGATGTGGCTGAAACCTTGATAAAGCTAAGAACAGCACCAACAAGGCCCTTGAAGTTAAAAGGCACAAAACCTACTCAACAAAGGAGAAGATAGACTTACATGAAGAAAAATGGCTCAACACAAAGCACTCCTAAAATGATAACTCCCCTATCTACCCCAATCAAAATTAAAGACTCCTCTAGCCCAAAGGATCCACAGGGAGAAATGAAAACACCTCAGGAAAAGGAGAAATCACCACAAAAAGAAACAACACCACAGGAAAATAAGTCACCACAAGCAGAAGGGACATCAAAAGATAGGACACCAATAGAAAATATTCTACATTACACCTTGTTGGAATTGGAAAAGGTCAAAATAGAAGCCCTCCAATGGAAAATAATGATAGGCAACAACAAAGGGAAATAGAAACAAGACAACATAGAGAATTTGGATCAACAACTACAACATTTACAAGAAAAATTGCAAATCATGAAAATGCAAGAGACACAACACAACAAGAAGTTAGTGACATAAAATAAGAAATCGAGGAGGGATCTGGAAGAAGCCAAGGATGATCCAATTTCTAATAATGAGAAGATAGAAGTTATGGGGGCATCTTTGGCAATCATATCCCAATTGTCTTAGGAAACAGTATAATGTAGGAAACCAACCAGGGTGTACACATTGTTCCTTAAGGAATAATGGTATAAACATCAGATCACAAGCATAGATCAACAAGTCAAATACTATATTGAGACTCCTAAGGACTTTTTGGAAACTTACCAAGATAGAAACAAAGAAGAGAAGACCAGGATATGTGAATTTTATCTACATAACCTTTCCCTTTATCACCCGTACAAATGGAATCATAATCCATATGTAGGGGACATTCAAATCATGGCGTTTTCATCTTCGCTAAGGCACAAGGATCTGAGGGAAACTGAGATGAAAATATATAGGAAGAATAGCTCCATATCTCCCTTTGGGTTAGGGATGAAGAACCTAAGCCTAAGGATGTTATAGCTAGCCTTGGCACTCTTTCTTCAGACACTAAGGATGTTATAGCTAGCCTCTACCTGCTTGTCTTCCCAATTTGGGAATAAAATCAAGTAGAGGCTCTGACACACCTCGAGAATACCTTGAGGATTTTAGGAGAAGAGGCAATACAAGCATGCCATGGGATATGGCACTCTTTATCCCATGACCTCAAAGTAAGAGAGCCACATTCTTCCAATGCCTTACATGTTGCATTCTTTATAACTCACTTATACAAAGAAACCATGAGGAGGCTGAAGTCTAAATGAATCAAATTGAAAATGAATCCCCCTCTCCTCCTCCCAATTTCACCTCTAACTGATATAGACAGGGATAAGGAAATGGAAGAATGGGAAGAGATCGAAAGGACCGATTGATACTATGAACAAGAGGCCATCACTAGGTATACATATTGGGATATTAGATAAAAGTGCAGTGAACAACAACACAAATGATATAGAGGGTACATCTCATATTTTTTTTCACAAGGGTGTGCAACACCTTCAGCTAGGGGGTAATGATGGGCCTCTATAATTCCTATCAAAAGGCCCATCAAATCCAACACTTTCTGACTACTTATGTACCTAAAAACTTACCTTTTTTACCATGCTTAATATAAAATGTGGTTGTTTTGCAAATTATTAAATAATTGATTTTGAGTTTGAGATATGATGAGTAATGCTTATGATTTTTATTATTTTCATGATAAAATTGTATCTGTAGCCTAACCTCCACAGGTCAAACCAATCATAGAAGTATGGGGGTCCCAACACATGAAGAAAAACAAGGGATCTTGTCCCCACCTACCACTAATTCGCTGCCAAGATATTTAAGAACCACTATCTTCAAACTCATATTTCAGGGATCCAAAAAACAACCAATGAAGATGAGGATTCTGAATGAAGGAACATTGGGGAGAAAAGCCCCACAATTCCTTCTTTATTTAAGGATAGGGTCGAGCTTTATAGGAGTATAAATAAACCTCAAGGACTATCCTTGAGAAGGAAATTTTTGGTAGAATATTGAAGTATTGTATCGTGTCATTTTGTTCATAGGCCTCGAAGACTTGGAGCTATGCTCCTTTGATGTACTTGTTGTGAATAATCAATAAAGATGTTTTCTTTATCAACTCATTGGTCTTTTTTCAGGTTCCTTTTATTGCTTGGGTAGGACCCATTCAAGAGGGCTCAAGGACACTTATGTACTTTCCTTTTCATGTTGTTGTGTTTTAGCTTCATCTTTTAGTTGTTTTAAGTAGTTAATATAACTGACACATAATTATGTTCATGATTATAATTTAATTCTACTTCTTGTAGATGTCATTATAGGTTTATAAGATCTAATTGAGATTGTTTTCCAAGGATAAAATTCCATTTCCATATCATTATATCATGTTATGATAATTTCATTAGTTTTATAAGGAGTTAATAGATTGTTTGAACCTTTCTTACTTTTTTTTGTAGAATTTCTTGTAGGATTGTTACAGTTCTTGTAGAACTATCAACAGTTCCTATAAGTAAGCCCACATTAGGTTTTTTTGTGTTATTTCCACTTAATAATTGATTATTCTTACTGTTAATGTGATGATGTCAGGCTATGGTACTTCATGAGGAGATAGGGACTTAGATATGAGACAAATATTTCTATAGATTAGCATAGTTTCATTCAACAAAAGAAATTATGTTTCTTAGATTAATTTCCTTTATGAATTGTTTTCAATAACAATGTTATGTTTTCCATCTTAGAATAGTTTCCTTTAAACAATGTGTGATCTTAAATATTGCTCATTCATTTCCATCATTTTTTATTTAGTTCAATTATCTTGCTTTCTTTAGTGATTTATTCCACTTGTCAAGTGCTCAGAGTGAGATGTGTGATATCATAAGTCCCAATCAATAGATAGATGCATAAACATTTTAGAAGAAAATAGTTGTGTTGCATATATTTTTCACGATACTTGGGAAGTTTGTACGAACTTCGGGTTGATAATTAAATTACCATGTTGAGGAAGGGGTAGTATTATTGCTATTATTCCAAGGCCCATCAATACTCTGTCTTTTGTATATTATACCCAACACTCAATATTCCCATCAATCAAATGAGGGAGCAGTTGTGTCTGTTGTTCAATTTGACAACAAGATCACAATGAGTACTTTTATTGATCTAGAATACATTTGGAGAACGAAATGAATACAGATGATTATCAAAAGATGCTTAATACATAATAACATATATACAGTAAAATTGGTTTCTATTCAATAAGGAAATAATCTGAAACTATAAAATGTAGTGGAAACAAGCTTGCTAGAATGGTGGCAGCTTATCTCTGAGAAGAGATGTGATGGTTGCACTTATTTGCAAGAATATGATTACAATGAGGATATGAAGGCCTTTTTACAATAAACCTGAATGTCAAAAACCCTATACATCCAAAAACCTAATCCTAAGAGATGAAGCGCAAAAATTCATGTGGGTCTCGTTTGGCTAAGTTAGTACATCAACTTCCCAAGGTCGTAACGTTTGCATATGATCTCCTTTTTAGGCGCACAATAGCCCATTGGAAAGTTTTATCCAAGGAATACACATTTTGTTGCTATCTCTCAAAGGATACTTTGACTATAGCAAGCCCTAAAAATGTTGTTTAGGGCCTCAAAACAACCTCGCAAGTCAGGGACCTGAAAACTAGGGAAAAAACTACCAAACTGGAAAAATGCCAAAATGAGCCAGTTGGAATAGGTTGGAGGCCACCAACATCCATATAGATCATTTATCCACAAAAAGGCATGTCTCGAAGGTTTCTTAACTCCAAGGGTTATGCTCTGGATGTAGCTTTTGAGTGCCAAATTCTCTTATTGCTCCTCCTCTTGAGGTTTGTCTCTAGGGTCACTTGATTACAATCAAGGTATTGGAAGAATGCTTGTGGTTTGGTTCTCAAATGCAATAGCCAAAATACCAACCCGATATATATGTGTATTCATATTCTTGGTCTTCCAATTGTGCATACATAGCAAGAAGACTTCATACCAACATTTACATCGACCTCTAGGACTAAATGTCACCCAATGAAACAATTAGATGTGAATTGGTCTATGCATATAGCTAATGGTTCAAGGCAACATTGTATGAATGGTTCTAGTACATGGATGTAGCTTTCACACAACATCTCATAATCCAAAGTATTATTCCTTGGTTTTACAAGAAACGAATGTTCCCATTACCATTGTTGTTCCTGAGTTTATACTTTAAGGCTGTAAAGTATACCGTCAAGGCATCTGTAAAGGTAAAAAAAAAAAACTTGAGGATAAGAATTGAAAAGGAAAGGTGAAGCAGAATCAGTTTCTCAACCGTCTCTATCTAGCTTCTCCCTGTTCTTGGATGCTAATATCTCTCTCAATAGCAGCCCATGAACGTTCAAATTCGACCCGGTTAGTTGTTGTTTGTAGGATGGTATTAAATAGGTTAAAAGCAATACTGGTTTGATCTTGAAGGCCAGGTTCAATGTTGGGTTGTCTGCTATTTGGGACAGTCATGGAGAATAAGATTTTATTTAATTGTGAAAGAATTTAATCAAATGTCACTTCAATCTTTCAAGAGATGAGAATAGGAAAAATAGTTTTGAAATTCAAAACACTAACATAAATACATTTCGAGGTCGTTTCCTGGATTTGCAACAGTTTGAGAATTATAAAATAACAAAGAATTACTACTGAAAAATATGAGGCTTTAATCAAGAAAGAATCTCATATTGTAATAGGTAATAAAGAAGGAAAATGAGATTTCTAATGAAAAGTTAAGTATTAAGGTTCAAATGATTTACAGGTCTTAAAATCACTGATAGAAATTTCAGAGGAAAAGCTGTAAATAATTTGATATCCGAATCAATCTGAACTATAAAAGATGTTTACAGATAACTTCAAATTGATTATTCATTAGAAAAACATAGAACAAAAAACATAATAAAGTATAGTAAACAGGGTTAAAGAACACATAGCTACAAATTGGCAGGATTCATAATCTCGTCTGTATCAAATATTATGATGGATTGGAAAACTGTTAATACAATCGGTTCTCTCCAAAAATAATCAAAAATCCATTTCTCAGTATTTTGAAAATACATTTATACATCTTCATCAAATATTTTCTCATTGGTGATTAACCAACTTCCTAACATTACAGTTACATATATGAATAATGTCAACCGTTTAGATTTGTTTTCTAATTTCTAATGATGAAAATATTCAAAGAAATGCTTTTACGTTTGTGTTGATGAACTTCCTTTCTCCGCCTCAAGACAGTGAACACACTTTCCCAAAAATTTCACAAAAACTCTGGGAGCGTCTGGTATCTCTTTTGCTTCAAACATGAAGAATATTTTCTGTAATTCAGGCAAACGATCTTCTATCATATTCCCTGTGAACTTAATAGTTTGCAACTTTAGGTTCGGTGTCACCATCCATTTTTTCGATTTCTATGATATTGATTAATTTAATTTTTGAGATCTCTATCTTTATTTCCTCCAGCTCTTCTTTGAACCTTAGCTGGTGCTTGGCAATGTTAATCTCAACTAATAATCCAGGACAATCATTTTTTTCTGATATTCAATGAAGTCCTTTCTAAGAGATCAAAAATTCCCTGGCAATCATCATTGACATCTCTGGTTATTCTTTTATATTCGGCCAGGTTTGCTTCCCACACTTTAAGTATTACGTCTCCTTTAACCTATTCTGAAATGGATAATTTATGAATCCTTCCGACTTCTTCCTTTGTTGAGAGGGTTACTGCCTTTTGGAAAGTCGTTATGGCCGCTTTCGCTTCCCTTTCCTTCTGGAGAACATTCTCCAAGGATTTATTTGTTTCTTGAAAGTAATTCTGGACTACTTCCAGATTTAAAAACACTTTCTGTTGTTATTCTTCTATTTTCAAATGTATTCCCAATGCTCGTGCCCTGAAAATTTCAAGTTCTACTACTTGATTAGTAATAGAACTAATTTTATCTTGTAATTGTTTATTTTCTTCTTCCTGCTTTTGGACTTGTGCCTGTGTGACCTGTATTATCTGTTTTGCCTCTTCTAAGCCTGTTTTCAGTTTCTGAATTTCTTGAATATCTTTTAGTCTAGCTTGTTCTAAATCCTTTTGTATTCCCCAACTGATATTTCTCTCAGTTTCTTTCAATTTGTCTTGTAGTTGAGTTATTGTTTGGTCTTTTTGTTCAAGCATGGTTGTTAAACTGCCAACAGAATATATATTTGTCGATGCTATAGCACCCATCATACCTGCTAACTCTGTAGCAAATTCTCCATCTTTAAGCTTCTTTCCATCTATAATGACCCTATGTTTTTTAATCATCCCCTCTCCTCTTGGATGGATTTCCTATTTCAAGATTGCTCTTCTCTTTTTACTGAAAAAATAATCTGATGGAGGGATCTCATCCCTTGAAATTGGCTCTAGATCACTGACATACAGAGCTCCTTCGTGGGATTTTGACGCCCCACGGGATTAAGACGTATTTGACAGTGTCCTTTTGACGCCCCACGGGATTAAGACGTATTTGACAGTGTCCTCAATGAAAGACTCAGTCACGCTAAATTCAAATTATAAATTATAAATTTGTTAGATGTATATATTAGTTAAAAATATAAAAATATGCGTTATCAATTTCATTAAACATTTAAATTATAAGATCTCCTATTTTATTGTAATTGTATTTCAAAAAATCATTTAAAATA
>JZKD02S2001681.1:59571-81815 GCA_000966675.3 Picea glauca | reverse complement strand
TGGCTAGAGCATTTTTCAAACCAAAGGGCATGACCAACCATTCAAAAAGTCCTTCCTTTGACTTGAAGGCAATCTTCGATACATCTATATATTCTATCGGGACCTGGTGGTAGCCAGACTTTAGATCAATCTTACTGAAGTAGCCCTCGTGAGTTGATCAAGGAGGTCATTGATTCGGGGAATCGGTTATCGGTTTCTGACAGTGATTCTATTCAGAGCCCGGTAATCAATACAGATTCGCCAGGTTCCATCTTTCTTTTATACCAGCACGATTGGTCTCCCGCAAGGTGATGAGATGGGGAGGATGTGCCCCTTGTGGAGAAGTTCTTGGATCTATCTCTTGATCTCCTCATTCTCTAACAAAGAACGACAATAGACTGGTCAATTGGGCAGTGGTGATAGACTGGTCAATTGGGCAGTGGTGCGCCGAGGGTCATATCGATGGGGTGCTTGACATGGTAGTGTAGAGGTACCCCTGTAGGTGAGGAGAAGATATTCGAGTATTCTTCCACGACCTTATCTACTTGCATCTGTTGTGTGGAGAGATTGGCCGCAGAGACCTTGGATGTGGCTGTGATCTTTCACTTATTCTGAGAGTGAATCATGAAGAAGAAAAACTTCCCCGTCTGATAGATGACCTTCCTGCATTGCTTAGCAAAGATCAAGGAAATAATACTAGGTAGGATTGCCTCGGGTATCCTGTACAATTTCATGTTCAAAGTAATAATAACACTATGACGCCTAGACTCATATACAACATGACGTTTCCATAAATAAGGTTGGCCCAAAAAAGCTTCACAAACTTCGAGAGGAGTAACATCACACAATACCTCGTCTTTGAAGGGCTTGATGACATACGACAGTCGGCACTGTTGGTTGACGCAGAGATTGCTTCCTTGGCGGAGCCATCCAATGGTGTAGGATTATGGGTGCAGCATTGTTAGCAGGGCCAACTGCTTAACGACCTCTTTTGAGATGAGGTTCTTTTGGCTACCGCTATCAACAATGAAGTGCAACGGGGTGCATTTTACCCACATCTATGAATGGAAGAGGTGCTCTCCTTCTTCTGGCTCGTTTGGTTCACCAGGCTGGAGCTTGGTGGTAGCAACAGTGGCACTGGGTTCCGCATCAATGATCCGTCTTCCCCTTTCTAGTTCTGGCTCGGAGTCAAAATTTTCATCTGATTCAGAGGTTTTCAATTCAGCCACCAGCGACTGCTTTGAGCGGTAGTCAGCAGTGTTATGCCAAGGGCTCTTGTGGAGGTCGCACCACTTCCTGGTATCTTTCTTTGTTTTTTTGGTGTCCTTATTTACTTGCGGCTTGTACTGGTTGTCATGATACTATCCATCTTTTCTCTATCCTTTGTTCTATGGGTTGGGGCTGCCCTTTCCTGGAATTTTTTTGTGAGGGGTTCCCAGGCCCAAATTGTCGTGTCTTTTGTTTGAGCTTCTTCTCGATTTTGATGGCATATCGATAGGTCGCGGCCAAGGATGAGATGTCCAGAAATTCCATTTCGGTCTGTATGTATATATGCAGATCACCATGATACTTGAGCACTAGATGTCACTCTGAATCTTTGATACCCAACTTGGTGCGCAAGGTATGAAAGATATTTGTGAAATCTGGCACTACTTGGTCTCTTTCTTGCCGTAGTGTGGTCCATTCGGTATATAGGTCATCATAACTTCCGATAGGGTAGTATTGTTCCTTAATAGCATCCTTGAAGGATTCCTAGGTGGTCTTGACTAAAAATAATGAGGTTTCCTCTGTTTCCTTTTGCTCACACAAAGTTTCCCACCAATCTTTGACATGGGGAATGGCTTTGAGTAGCGCAAAAGTAATCTTTTCTCTATTTGAAAGTTATGGACAGAAAAATACCATTCTAGTAGATTCAACCACTTGTCTACAGAATCTACATCTATCTAACCTTCAAATATAGGAATATCAAAGTTTATTTGTACCTTGAAGGGGCCGACGCCTCCGTTTGAAGAAGATGTGTCGCTTGTTGGTAGTCGCTGAAGGATTTGCGCGAAACTATCCATCATCTCGTTCCTCTATTGCGTGAGGGATTCCTCAATCAACAATTTGAAAGGATCTCCTATCCCATCATATTTCTTTTCTCTTGTCATGGGAGTTCACTTGGGCGTGCGAGAGCTTATGTCCTCAAGAGAAACAAGCTCTAGACCCAACTCTTTGTACTCCGACCTCGTTGGGGACATGCATTAAGACGACAAGGAGAAGACTGCTCTGATACCACTTATCTGGATTTTATGAGCAGAACAAAATTAATACAGATTATTAATAGGTGCTTAACACAAAATAACAAAGATACAGTAAAACGGGTTTTCTATTCAATAACGAAATAAGTTGAAACTGTAAAATGTAGTAGAAACAAGCTTGTTGGAATGGTGGCAGCTTATCTCTGAGAAGAGATGTGACGGAAGTCCGCATTCGCAAGAAAAAGGTTACAATGAGGATATGAAGGCCTTTTTACAATAAGAAAGAATTCCCAAAACCCTATACATCAAAAAATCTAACCCTAGGCGATGAAGCGTCAAAAGTCATGTGGGCCCCGTTTGGGTAAGTTAGTACATCAACTTCCCAAGGTAGTAACTTTTGCATACGATCTCTGTTTTAGGTGTATGATAGCCCGTTGGAAAGGTACCGTCGAGGAGATTCATTTTGGGGGATCAATCATGCCTTTGGCCATCAATGAGGATATTGATACTGAAAAACCTTCATTTAGGCCCTCAAAATGGCCCCAGAAGTTAAAACTGCTAAAAATAGTAAATTGCCAAAATTGTCAGAAAACTGTTTTGAGCCTGTTGGAAAAGGTGGGTTGATGCAGGGGCATCTCTCCATGTTATCCAACTATCCAGCCACATCAGCGCGTGCATTCAAGGCTGGAGAGAGGCGCAACCCTCATCTTCAATTTTGAATTTGAATGAATGTAATTTAATGTCTTAGGTTGGTGAGCCGTGAAGCCGTGCTTTGCACAGGTGTAGAAGTAGGTAGGCCTTTAATGCTTTGAAGGCTGAGATCTAGATCCAGTTGGTGGACTAGATAGCCCATTCAATGTAATTGAATAGGGTAGGTATATTGGAGGGAAGAGCTCAAAGAGCCCCCTCATGTAAAGTATCTTTCATTATTGTAATTGTATCTCATGGTAGAGAGTATGCGAGTAGAGAGAAAAAGAAAAGGAGTCGATACCTTGTTACAGTCCGTGCTCAGAACACCCTTATAAAGAGACATTTTGATTAATATAAACCACAACAGTTTTTCCTGCATATTGTCTGTGTTATGTGAGTGTCTTTGTGTGTTCTTTATGTTGTAGATGTATGCTAGACATTTGCAGAGAGTTGTTTGATTTTCAGGCTTGAGAGGTTCTTTGTGGTTTCATGCCAAGAGGGCATGACATAGTACTGCGGTCTCTGAATACCAGTGCATAGATGCACTTGTGAAATCTACGAAGTCAGACAAAGATGTGCCAAGTGGGCACAGAAACTAAAATCAATAATTCAGATGAAGACCTTTGAGGTTGCTAAACACCTCAGGAGGCAAGGCTGTGGAGAAACACAATTGCAGATAGAATCTATGAGGATTTCTGTAAATCTCTTCCAGGTGGGCATTGAGCAGATGCAAGGGAGTGCACAGAGGAACTCTGTTGTGAGTTCAGAAGAAGACAGAAGCTATGAGGAGTTTTGTAAAGCTCTTCCAGGTGGGCATTGAGTGAGTGCAAGGAGTGCACAGAGGAAGAACTATGTTGTGAGTTCAGATAGAAGCAAGAATCATTGAGGGTTCTTGATACTCTACCAGGAGGGCATTGAGACAGTGTGCAGATAGGCACATAGAAGAAGGGAACTCTGTTGAGTTCTGTGATTGGGGAAGAGTCCATTGAAGGATCTTCGCAGGGTTACTGAACAGCCTGAGCACTTAGCAATAGGTTGCTTGAGTAAAGGATAGCCAGGAGGGCATCCAAATTCTCCATCTAAAGGAGAATGAAAAAAGGATAAAATCCCTTAGAGGCCTCAGTATCTGGAAGCTCAGAAGAGATAGGATTTTCGTGTGCATGAAGAATCTGCAAGGAGTACAAAAGTCGTAGAATCCTTCAAGGATTCAGGAGCAAAGCTCAGGAGGAACAACATTTTTATACACGTAGGTGAGGACTCAAGTCGTAGAGCTCGTAGAGGAAAAGGAGTGAAGGTCGAGGCCTTCGATAATTTAAAATTCTTCCAAGTCTGGAAGAAATGCGCCAAGGCTCAGTGAGGAGCAATAGTTGTCGTCGGATCAACTGAGAAGATCTGGGCCATTGATGATTTCGTGCCCAAGGAGAAGTAGGAGGAGCGCAAGAGCCGAAGATATTCTGAGCTATCAGATCTTAAGCTAAAACCCGACATTCGTTGGATCTGTCGAGAAATGCATGAGGTTTAAACCCTCACACAGAGAACAGCAGAAGCGAAAATCCAGAAGGAGTTCGTATCGAGATATTGACGTTCGGGAGTTCAGGGGTCCGGAGGATGAGAGTTCGGTCATTCGACATCCAAAGTCCCAAAAAGGTGAATTAAATCTGAGTCATCTGTCTATGGGAGGACGCGTGTCGCGGAATCATCCATCTCGGATATTTAGGCATCGGGACTCACGGAGGTGAGCATCTTGACTTCGCACCTAGCGAAGTCCCAAAATATATCTGGGTCATCCGTTCATTGAGACACGTGGCAGAGATCAGGGGACCCATCGGTATTTCAGCTACCGGGGTCTCAAGTTGATAAGATTATGTCACAGGGGGTCACAAGTCCCGAATTCGCAAAAGAATCTAAGTGGTCCATCCGGAGGAGGATAGGTATCACGGGATCACCCATATTGGGGACTCGGACATCGGAGGTCAGAAACGAAAGTCCTTCGACTTCGCGAGTGGCGAAGTCACGAGAAGATCGAGACCGTCCATCTGAGGAGGACAGGTGGCAGAGATCTAGGGATCTCGTGAACTCGGAGGTTCACAGGGTGAGAGCCCAAGAATTGGGAGCTCCAACTCATGAATTTATGAAGTCGTGAGGAGCGAGGATAGCCGTCGGATCCAGGTCACGGGAGGACCGTTGGATCAGGAACCCCATCACATTTCGCGCATTCGGGGGTTTGGAGGTTGAGAGGGGTCACTTTTGACTACAAAATTCGTGAAGTGCCGAGAGTCGAGGATCGTGTGGACACGTGGTAGAACTTCAAGGTGGGGTCTGCATGATAGATAGGCAGACACGCATCGCCTAGCGAAGGGAGTCAATGCTCCATTGACATCTCGCGTCTTGGAGATTCATGGGATAAGAGAGTGAAGGTTCGACGCTTCAACCCGCGAGGTTGCAAATACAGAAAAGTGACAAGGAAAGGAGTCAACACTCCGTTGAATTCTCGCGTCTCAGGGATTCACAAGATAAGAGCACGAGAGTTCAATCTTTGAACTCTTGAAGCGGTGAATAGTGAAAGGAGCTATCACTTAGCCTAGACGGCAGTCGTGCACGGAAGGTGCTGACAGAGGAAGAGCCATACTCATATCGGCATTTTGGGTATCGCGAGATTGGAAAGGAAGAGTTGGGAGTCACGATCCATGAACTCGCGAGATCGCAAGATTTCGACAAGAGACCTTGGGTTAGGCCCTTGGTCATAGCATTGTGGTTGCTTGGGAAAGGTGGAGCTCACGCCTAGTGTTGTTCGCATAGGGGAGTTCTCGAAGGACCTGTGGATTGATTTGAAAGGAGATTCCAGCAGGGAATCTGAAAGAGCTGATCCGGCTCGAAGGGGTTAAATAACAATCCTATGAGCGTATCTCGGCCCAAGGGACGATAGGTCTGCATCAGTTTGGTATCAGAGCAAGAACTCTGTTTGTATATTTCAAGCAGAGGGAGAAGACAAAGGAAGACAGAGTACTGGAATCTCTGTAGATGATTGGTTGCAGGTAAGTAGCAATCAAGGAGAAAGTCATGAGGACTGTAGAAGATGCTGGAAACACTCAGGGTGCAGAGTGACAGCAGCAGGTTTTCTAGGAGAGTAGAAAGGGACAACGATATGGCTACTGAAGGCTGAAGATACACTGGAAGGAAATACCCAGACCTGATGAGTAAAGTTGAATGGGATGAAGAACTCGCTGAGATGAATGTGAGGATGCATGAACTTGCATTGGAGATGCAACAGAATGCAAGGTCAATATGGGTGTATGAATGGCCCATGAGGAAGACGAAAGCAAAATGGCCAGTCAAGGAGTTGATGGCTAGAAGACAGTGTAGGTTGTTAAGAGGATGGTTGAGGCATGGTGAAAACCTCAATAGACCAAAAGAGAGGGTTCAGATATGTTAGCCAGAGACTGGGAGAAATCTCAATGATGATGAGGATGAACTGGGATCAGTAGAAGATATCAAGCATTGCCAAGAGGGCAGAGAGGAAATTCCCAATTTCCAGGTGGGCAAAGAGTTGATATCACCACGGGATCTCATAGATTGTCATGAGGAGAGCCGGGGAATTTCACATTGCCAGGTGGGCAATGGATCGAGATCGCTGCGGGATCTCATGGACTACCGAGAGGGCAGTAGTAAGTTTCCAGTTTTCTAGGTGGGCAAGGGAACAAAGATGGGACTGTCTGAAAGTCTCATGGACTTGGCGGTGAGTTCAATTCAGCCTGAGGTGCTAATAAAGATGGGATCAATTGATCTCATAGTCTGCCAAGGAAGCAGCAGGAAAATCACATATTGCCAGGTGGGCAGGGATAAGCAGGTGAGGCTATATGAGAGTCTCATGAACTCAAAGGTGAGTTTGAATCAGCTGGAGGAGCTAACAGAGTAGATGAGCTCAGAGTTAGATTTGGATCAGCAGATGCAGCTGACAGAAGAGGAGGATCAGAGGAGCCTTCTAATGATTGGGGGAATTCTGATATTCCTACCATTTGACCAAGAGGAGGTAGAGATATGTGTTGCAGATGCAGCAGAAGAAGCAGGAAATCCAACTCATACTGTAAAAGAAACATTAGAGAAGACTTTGGAAGCTGCCCAAGCTGAAGAGGATGATGAGCATTCCGAGGAATGGCTCAATATTTTCAGCCAGGAAACTGAAAAGACTGCAGCATTTGAGCTTGCAAAAGAAGAAGAGGAAGAAGCAGACAACATTGGTTTGGCTGATCTGTATGAACAGATTGAAACCCTAGAGAGAAGGGTGATAGTGCAGGGCATGCACATCCAACAGGTCAAGTTGGAAGTAGATGAAGAAGGCATGGGAGATCACAGTGATCTACCCAATTGCAGAAATATTTTGCAGCTAGAGAGACTGCATGAACAAGGCCAGCCACTAGAGTAGCTGGACAAATCAATCGAGGAGATCAGAGAGTTGATGTTAGGGTCAGCAGAAACTGTCATCAAGGAGAAGATGAGTAGAAGGAAAGAAGTAGCAGCAGCAGCGCAGAAGTAGCAGCAGCAGCAGGGAGATGGAGCAGATGATCAACTCCAGAAATTTGTTTGGGATCCAGGAGGATTTCAACAGCTGAGATGGGAAGCTCATGAGCAGGAGATCATGAATTTTTCAGCTGAGGAGTATGATGCAGGAGCATCTCTCCACGTCATCTAGCCATGTCAGTGTGTGCGTTCAAGGCTGAAGAGAGGCGCAACCCTCGTCTTCAATTTTGAATTTGAATGAATTTAATTTAATGTCTTAGGCTAGTGAGTTGTGAAGCCGTGCTTTGCACAGGCATAGAAGTAGGTAGGCCTTTAATGCTTTGAAGGCTGAGATCTATATCTAGATGGTGGACTAGACAACCCATTCAATGTAATTGAATAGGGTAGGTAGATTGGAGGGAAGAGCTCAAAGAGCCCCCTCATGTAAAGTATCTTTCATTATTGTAATTGTATCTCATGGTAGAGAGTCTGAGAGTAGAGAGCAGAAGAAAAGGAGCCGAGACCTTGTTACAGTCCGCGCTCAGAACACCCTTGTAAAGAGACATTTTGATTAATATAAACCAGAGTAGTTTTTCCTCCATATTGTCTGTGTTATGTGAGTGTCTTTGTGTGTTCTTTATGTTGTAGATGTATGCTAGACATTTGCAGAGAGTTGTTTGTTTTTCAGGCTTGAGAGGTTCTTTGTGGTTTCATGCCAGGAGGGCGTGACAGAGTACTGCGGTCTCTGAATACCAGTGCATAGATGCACTTATGAACTCTGTGGAGTCAGACAAAGACGTGCCAAGTGGGCACAGAAAATGAAATCAACAATTCAGAGGAAGACCTTTGAGGTTTTTGAACACCTCAGGAGGCAAGGCTGTGGAGAAACACAACTGCAGATAGAATTTATGAGGAGTTTTGTAAAGCTCCGCCAGGTGGGCATTGAGCAGATGCAAAGGAGTGCACAGAGGAACTCTGTTGTGAGTTCAGAAGAAGATAGAAGCTCTGAGGATTTCTGTAAAGCTCTGTCAGGTGGGAATTGAGCCAGTGCAAGGAGTGCACAGAGGAAGAACTTTGTTGTGAGTTCAGATAGAAGCAAGAATCATTGAGGGTTCTTGATACTCTACCAGGAGGGCATTGAGACAGTGTGCAGATAGGCACAGAGAAGAAAGGAACTATGTTGAGTTTTGTGATTGGGGAAGAGTCCACTGAAGGATCTTTGCAGGGTTTTTGAACACCCTGAGCACTCAGCAAGAGGTTTCTTGAGTAAAGGATAGCCAGGAGGGCATCCAAATTCTCCATCTGAAGGAGAAGGGAAAAATGATAAAATCCCTTAGAGGCCTGAGTATCTGGAAGCTCATAAGAGATATTATTTTCATGTGTGTAAAGACTCTACAAGGAGTGCAAAATTCGTAGAATCCTTCAAGCATTCGGGAGCAAATCTTAGGAGGAACAATGTTTTTATATGCGTAGGCAAGGACTCAAGTCGCAAATCTCACAGAGGAAAAGGAGCGAAGGTCAAGGCCTTCAAGAATTTAAAATTCTTCCAGTTCTGGAAGAAAAGTGCCAAGGCTCAGCGATGAGCAATAGCTGTCGTCGGATCAGCCGAGAAGATCTGGGCCATTGATGATTTCATGCCCAGGGAGCAGCAGGAGGAGCACAAGAGCCGAAGAGATTCTGAGTCGTCAGATCTTAAGCTAAAACCTGACAGCCATTGGATCTATCGAGAGTTGCACGAGGTTTAAACCCTCACAAATAGAACAATAGAAGAAAAAGTCCCGAAGGAGTTCGTATCAGGATATTGGTGTTCGAGAGTTCAGGGGTCTGGAGGATGAGAGTTCGAGCATTTGACATCCAAAGTCCCAAAAAGGTGAATTAAATCTGAGTCATCCGTCTATGGGAGGACGCGTGTCGCGGAATCATCCATCTCGGAGATTCGAGCATCTGGACTCATGGAGGTGAGCATCTTGACTTCGCACCTAGTGAAGTCCCGAAATTGATTTGGGTCGTGCGTTCATTGAGACACGTGGCAGAGATCAGGGGACCCATCGTTATTTCGGCTACCGGGGTCTCAAGTTGATAAGATTGTGTCACAGGGGGTCACAAGTCCCGAATTCGCAAAAGAATCTAAGTGGTCCATCCAGAGGAGGATAGGTGTCGTGGGATCACCCATATTGGGGATTTGGCCATCGAAGGTCAGAAACGAAATTCCTTCGACTTCGTGAGTGGCGAAGTCACAAGAATATCAGGACCGTCCATCTGAGGAGGACAGGTGGTAGAGATATAGGAATCTCGTGAACTTGGAGGTTCACAGGGTGAGAGCCCAAGAATTGGGAGCTCCAACTCATGAAGTTGCGAAGTCGCGAGGAGCGAGGATAGCCGTCGGATCCAGGTCACGGGAGGACCGTTGGATCAGGAACCCCATCACATTTCGCGCATTCGGGGGTTTGGAGGTTGAGAGGGGTCACTTTTGACTGCAAAATTCGTGAAGTGCCGAGAGCCGAGGCTCATGTGGACACATGGCAGAACTTCAAGGTGGGGTCCGCATGATAGATAGGTAGACACGCATCGCCTAGCGAAGGGAGTCAATGCTCCATTGACTTCTCGCATCTTGGAGATTCGTGGGATAAGAGAGTGAAGGTTCGACGCTTCAACCCGCGAGGTTGCAAATAGCGAAAAGTGACAAGGAAAGGAGTCAACACTCTGTTGACTTCTCGCGTCTCGGGCATTCACGAGATAAGAGCACGAGAGTTCAATCTTTGAACTCGTGAAGTGGTGAATAGTGAAAGGAGCTAACGCTTAGCCTAGCCGACAGTCGTGCGCGGAAGGTGCTGACAAAGAAAGAGCCATACCCGTATCAACATTTCAGGTATCGCGAGATTGGAAAGGAAGAGTTGGGAGTCATGATCCACGAACTCACGAGATCGCAATATTTTGACAAGAGACCTTGGGTTAGGCCCTTGGTCATAGCATTGTGGTTGCTTGGGAAAGGTGGAGCTCGCGCCTAGTGCTGTTCGCATAGGGGAGTTCCCGAAGGACTTGTGGATTGATTTGAAAGGAGATTCCAGCAGGGAATCTGAAAGAGATGATCCGGCTCGAACGGGTTAAAGAATGATCCTGTGAGCGGATCTCGGCCCGAGGGCCGATAGGTCTGCATCAGTTTGGTATCAGAGCAGGAACTCTATTTGTATATTTCAAGCAAAGGGAGAAGACAAAGGAAGACAGAGTACTAGAATCTCTGTAGATGATTGGTTGCAGGTAAGTAGCAATCAAGGAGACAGTCAAGAGGACTGTAGAAGATGCTGGAAACACTCAGGGTGCAGAGTGACAGCAGCAGGTTTTCCAGGAGAGCAGAAAGGGACAGCGATATGGCTACTGAAGGATGAAGATACACTGGAAGGAAATACCCAGACTTGATGAGCGAAGCTGAATGGGATGAATAACTCGCTGAGATGAATGTGAGGATGGATGAACTTGCATTGGAGATGCAACAGAATGCAAGGTCAAGATGGGTGTATGAATGGCCCATGAGGAAGACGAATGCAAAATGGCCAGTCAAGGAGTTGATGGCTAGAAGACAGTATAGGTTGTTAAGAGGATGGTTGAGGCATGCTGAAAACCTCAACAGACCAAAAGAGAGGGTTCAGATATGTTAGCCAGAGACTGGGAGAAATCTCAGTGATGATGAGGATGAACTGGGATCAGCAGAATATCTCAAGCATTGCAAGGAGGGTAGAGAGGAAATTCCCAATTTCCAGGTGGGAAAAGAGTTGAGATCACCGTGGGATCTCATAGATTGTCATGAGGACAACCAGGGAATTTCACATTGCTAGGTGGGCAATGGATCGAGATCGCTGCGGGATCTCATGGACTACTGTGAGGGCAGCAGTATGTTTCCAGTTTTCCAGGTGGGCAAGGGAACAGAGATGGGACTGTCTGAGAGTCTCATGGACTTGGCGATGAGTTCAATTCAGCCTGAGGTGCTAATAAAGATGGGATCAATTGATCTCATAGTCTGCCAAGGAAGCAGTAGGAAAATCCCATATTGCCAGGTGGGCAGGGATAAGCAGGTGAGGCTATATGAGAGTCTCATGAACTCAAAGGTGAGTTTGAATCAGCTGGAGGAGCTGATAGAGTAGATGAGATCAGAGTTAGATTTGGATCAGCAGATGCAGCTGACAGAAGAGGAGGATCAGGGGAGCCTTCTAATGATTGGGGGAATTCTGATATTCCTACCATTTGACCAAGAGGAGGCAGAGAAATGTGTTGCAGATGCAGCAGCAGAAGCATGACATCCAACTGAGACTGTAAAATAAACATTGGAGCAGACTTTGGAAGCTGCCCAAGCTGAAGAGGATGATGAGCATTCCAAGTAATGGCTCAATATTTTCAGCCAGGAAACTGAAAAGACTGCAGCATTTGAGCTTGCAAAAGAAGAAGAGGAAGAAGCAGACAACATTAGTTTGGCTGATCTGTATGAACATATTGAAACCCTGGAGAGAAGGGTGATAGTGCAGGGCATGCACATCTAACAGGTCAAGTTGGAAGTAGATGAAGAAGGCATGGGAGATCACAGTGATCTACCCAATTGCAGAAATATTTTGCAGCTAGAGAGACTGCATGAACAAGGCCATCCACTAGAGCAGCAAGACAAAGCGATCGAGGAGATCAGAGAGCTGATGTTAGGGTCAGCAGAAACTGTCAGCAAGGAGAAGCTGAGTAGAAGGAAAGAAGTAGCAGCAGCAGCGCAGAAGTAGCAGCAGCAACAGGGACATGGAGTAGATGATCAACTCCAGAAATTTGTTTGGGATCCAGGAGGATTTCAATAGTTTAGATGGGAAGCTCATGAGCAAGAGCTCATGAATTTTTCAGCTGAGGAGTATGATGCAGGAGCATCTCTCCACATCAGCCAGCCATGTCAGTACGTGCATTCAAGGCTGAAGAGAGGCGCAACCCTCGTCTTCAATTTTGAATTTGAATGAATTTAATTTAATGTCTTAGGCTAGTGAGTCGTGAAGCCGTGCTTTGCACAGGCGTAGAAGTAGGTTGGCCTTTAATGCTTTGAAGGCTGAGATCTAGATCTAGATGGTGGACTAGACAACCCATTCAATGTAATTGAATAGGGTAGGTAGATTGGAGGGAAGAGCTCAAAGAGCCCCCTCATGTAAAGTATCTTTCATTATTGTAATTGTATCTCATCGTAGAGAGTCTGCGAGTAGAGAGCAGAAGAAAAGGAGTCGAGACCTTGTTACAGTCCGTGCTCAGAACACCCTTGTAAAGAGACATTTTGATTAATATAAACCAGAGTAGTTTTTCCTGCATATTGTCTGTGTTATGTGAGTGTCTTTGTGTGTTCTTTATGTTGTAGATGTATGCTAGACATTTGCAGAGAGTTGTTTGTTTTTCAGGCTTGAGAGGTTCTTTGTGGTTTCATGCCAGGAGGGCGTGACAGAGTACTGCGGTCTCTGAATACCAGTGCATAGATGCACTTATGAACTCTGTGGAGTCAGACAAAGACGTGCCAAGTGGGCACAGAAAATGAAATCAACAATTCAGAGGAAGACCTTTGAGGTTTTTGAACACCTCAGGAGGCAAGGCTGTGGAGAAACACAACTGCAGATAGAATTTATGAGGAGTTTTGTAAAGCTCCGCCAGGTGGGCATTGAGCAGATGCAAAGGAGTGCACAGAGGAACTCTGTTGTGAGTTCAGAAGAAGATAGAAGCTCTGAGGATTTCTGTAAAGCTCTGTCAGGTGGGAATTGAGCCAGTGCAAGGAGTGCACAGAGGAAGAACTTTGTTGTGAGTTCAGATAGAAGCAAGAATCATTGAGGGTTCTTGATACTCTACCAGGAGGGCATTGAGACAGTGTGCAGATAGGCACAGAGAAGAAAGGAACTATGTTGAGTTTTGTGATTGGGGAAGAGTCCACTGAAGGATCTTTGCAGGGTTTTTGAACACCCTGAGCACTCAGCAAGAGGTTTCTTGAGTAAAGGATAGCCAGGAGGGCATCCAAATTCTCCATCTGAAGGAGAAGGGAAAAATGATAAAATCCCTTAGAGGCCTGAGTATCTGGAAGCTCATAAGAGATATTATTTTCATGTGTGTAAAGACTCTACAAGGAGTGCAAAATTCGTAGAATCCTTCAAGCATTCGGGAGCAAATCTTAGGAGGAACAATGTTTTTATATGCGTAGGCAAGGACTCAAGTCGCAAATCTCACAGAGGAAAAGGAGCGAAGGTCAAGGCCTTCAAGAATTTAAAATTCTTCCAGTTCTGGAAGAAAAGTGCCAAGGCTCAGCGATGAGCAATAGCTGTCGTCGGATCAGCCGAGAAGATCTGGGCCATTGATGATTTCATGCCCAGGGAGCAGCAGGAGGAGCACAAGAGCCGAAGAGATTCTGAGTCGTCAGATCTTAAGCTAAAACCTGACAGCCATTGGATCTATCGAGAGTTGCACGAGGTTTAAACCCTCACAAATAGAACAATAGAAGAAAAAGTCCCGAAGGAGTTCGTATCAGGATATTGGTGTTCGAGAGTTCAGGGGTCTGGAGGATGAGAGTTCGAGCATTTGACATCCAAAGTCCCAAAAAGGTGAATTAAATCTGAGTCATCCGTCTATGGGAGGACGCGTGTCGCGGAATCATCCATCTCGGAGATTCGAGCATCTGGACTCATGGAGGTGAGCATCTTGACTTCGCACCTAGTGAAGTCCCGAAATTGATTTGGGTCGTGCGTTCATTGAGACACGTGGCAGAGATCAGGGGACCCATCGTTATTTCGGCTACCGGGGTCTCAAGTTGATAAGATTGTGTCACAGGGGGTCACAAGTCCCGAATTCGCAAAAGAATCTAAGTGGTCCATCCAGAGGAGGATAGGTGTCGTGGGATCAGCCGAGAAGATCTGGGCCATTGATGATTTCATGCCCAGGGAGCAGCAGGAGGAGCGCAAGAGCCGAAGAGATTCTGAGCCTTCAGATCTTAAGCTAAAACCTGACATCCATTAGATCTGTTGAGAGTTGGACGAGGTTTAAACCCTCACACATAGAACAACAAAAGAAAAAGTCCCGAAGGAGTTTGTATCGGGATATCGGTGTTCGAGAGTTCAGGGGTCCGGAGGATGAGAGTCCGGTCATTCGACATCCGAAGTCCGAAAAGGCGAATTAAATCTGAGCCGTCCGTTTGCAGGAGGACATGTGTCACAGAATCATCCATTTCGGAGATTCGGGCATCGGGACTCAAGGAGGTGAGCATCTTGACTTCGCACCTAGCGAAGTCCCGAAATTGATCTGGGTCGTCCATTCGTTGAGACATGTGGCAGAGATCAGGGGACCCATCGGTATTTCGGCTACCGAGGTTTCGATTTGATAAGATTGTGTCACAAGGGATCATAAGTCCCGAATTCGCAAAAGAATCTGAGCGGTCCATCTAGAGGAGGACAGGTGTCGCGAGATCACCCATATCGGGGATTTAGACATCGGAGGTCAGAAAGGGAAGTCCTTCGACTTTGCAAGTGGTGAAGTCACGAGAAGATCGGGACTGTCCATATGAGGAGGACAGGTGGCAGAGATCTAGGGATCTCGTGAACTCGGAGGTTCGCAGGGTGAGAGCCCAAGAATTGGGAGCTCCAAGACGTGAAGTTGTCAAGTCACGAGGAGTGAGGATAGTTGTCAAATTCAGGTCACAGGAGGACCATTGGATCAGGAACCCCATCACATTTCACGCATTCGGGGGTTCGGAGGTTGAGAGTGGTCACTTTCGACTGCAGAAGTCGCAAAGTGTTGAGAGTCGAGGCTCGTGTGGACCTGTGGCAGAACTTCAAGGTGGGGTCCGTATGATAGATAGGTAGACACACGTCGCCTAGCAAAGGGATTCAATGCTTCGTTGACTTCTCCCATCCCAGAGATTCACGAGATAAGAGAGTGAAGGTTTGATGCTTCAACCCACGAGGTTGGGAATAGTGAAAAGTGACAAGGAAAGGAGTCAACACTCCGTTGACTTCTCGCGTCTCGGGGATTCGCGAGATAAGAGCATGAGAGTTCAATCTTTGAAATCGCGAAGTGACGAATAACGAAAGGAACTAGCGCTTAGCCTAGCCAATAGTCATGCGTGGAAGGCGCTGACAGAGGAAGATCCATACATGTATCGGCATTTCGGGTATCGCGAGATTGGAAAGGAAGAGTTGGGAGTCACGATCCACGAACTCGCGAGATCGTGAGATCGCGAGATTTCGACAAGAGACCTTGGGTTTGGCCCTTGGTCATAGCACTGTGGTCACTTGCGAAAGGTGGAGCTTGCGCCTAGTGTTGTTCACACATGGGAGTTCCTGAAGGACCTGTGGGTCGATTTGAAAGGAGATTCCAGCAGGGAATCCGAAAGAGTCGATCCGGCTCGAAGGGGTTAAAGAACGATCATGTGAGAAGATCTCGGCCCGAGGGCCGATAGTTCTGCGTCATGGGTGGCCACCGATATCCATATGGATCACCCTTACCCCCCTAGATCTCCCTATTTCTTTCATTAATTTCACTCTCAAAGGGTTTTTTGTTGGCCAAGAGAGAGAGATACATAGAGAGCCAAGAGCTAATTATACCAAAGATTGCCGAAATGAAAAATTGAGCCCCATTCAAAGATAGTTTTCCCATTTGGGTTTCTAGGGTATAATTTATGTCTTCATTATGGTTTCTTGATGTGTCTATTGTTTTTTATTTCATCTTATAAGAGTGCATAGTTTAGAGCCATACTCTATAATGCTTCACTCATCCCATTAATTGCACCATCAAACTGTTGGAGTTACTTCACACACACCTAGGATTTGTTTTTCCTAAGGTTTGTATTTTTTTATTAATCATAATTAGTCATTATCCAGTCTCCTATATTTTAGGAGAGAATATTCCACCTGGAGAATATTCTCTTTCAGTTCACACTTCAGTATGACTAGTTGAGTTGAGTTTAGATGTTGCATTGGGATCAGCACCATGCAACATTGGGATCATCACCATGCTAATTTGACCTTGCCTTGGTATCATCACCAGAGTGGTGCATTAGCCTTGATTTCCTGAGTTAACTCCTTGATGCTCATTGTTCAGTCAGTTAACTGAAGACTAGTTGACTAGTTAACTCAACTAGGTGGCAGTTCACTCCTGTAACTGCCTGAGAGACTAGAATAGGTGGCAGTTCACTCCTGTAACTGCCTGAGAGACTAGAATAGGTGGCAGTTCACTCCCATAACTGCTAGTGTGTGTTCAGATCACTCTATACCACCAATATGGCGACTTGGTTCACCTCAAGATGAACTCATTGAGTTATATAGAGTATATCATGTGTAAATTATTCATTTATTCACAGGTTTTTTAACAATGCCTTCAATGTATGTAGCAGTGCTTTTTAACAATATTTTGGTATGTTGAATTTATTTTAATATGGATATTGTGCTTTCTATTTGGATTTTATACATAGTATTTTTTAAACAATTTCTTCTATATCTGTAGCATTTCTTTTTAATAGTATCTGGGTTTTTTTAAGCAATGTCTTCTATATATATGTAGCAATGTCTTAAAATTTTGGTACATTGAATTTATTCTTACATAGTTTACTTTTTTTTTAATAAAATTTTGGTACATTGAATTTATTCTTATGAATAATTTTAAAAAGTCAATTTTTAATATATTTAATTATTTTTATAAATGATGGAGTTAATAGAAAATGAATATTGTAGAGTGTTATTAATAAATAAATATAAAAACATTGGAGAATATTTCTAGATAAACATTGTACATGGTTGGTTTTTAAACTTCCACTTTTCGAGGGGACACTCCACCCATCATCAAGGAAAACCAAAAAGCTCAAAGTCCCTGATGATGGGTGGAGTGTCCACTCATAACGTTGGACGTTTCGAAATCATGTACACAGTGTTTATCTAGAAATATTCTCTAACGTTTTGTCTAGCTATGAAAACTTACATTCTCATATAAAAATGCCATTAACTTAATACATGAAACATTGAAGTTGAAATGGATTAATAAACTATGGAACATATGAATCTCTTGAGAGTTTTCTTGCAAATCGTAGTCATCCTCCCTACATGTTCCCCTTTGATGGCCCTCCTAAACCGAGAAGGGGTCCTTCCCCTCCCACTACTAAAGAAATGGATTTTCAAGCTTTGATTTACTCACTTGGAAAATTGGCTCTCAAGAAACAACTCTCCAAGTTTGTTAAAAAAATAGACTTGATATTGGAAGTAAACCCTACCACCAACAGTCGCACAATGCAAAGCTCTCGCACTGGAGGACAAAGCATTGATTGCAAAATTGATTGGTCTTTGGACCTCTACAAATTATATGTACACTTTGATTTGAAATGGATATGAACCAATGAATGTCTGTAAGAGAAATTCAACAATATATGAAGGTTAGAAAACTATGTAAATCAATGCAATGTAAAAGTTGAAAAGGACAAAAAAAAAATAGAATAGGAGAGAAGGTTGAAAAGGGGGAAATTAAGGGTCATGGTTCTTGGCCTTCTCCTTTGATTCGGATTTTATGAGCAGAACGAAATGAATACAGATTATTAACAGGTGTTTAACACAAAATAATAGAGATACAGTAAAACTGGTTTTCTATTCAATAACGAAATAAGTTGAAACTGTAAAATGCAGCAGAAACAAGTTTGTTGGAATGGTGGCAGCTTATCTCTGAGAAGAGATGTGACGGCAACGCACATTCGCAAGAAAAAGGTTAAAATGAAGCTCTGAAGAAATTTTTACAATAATCAAGAATGCCCAAAACCCTAGACATCCAAAAACCTAACCCTAGGAGATGAAGCGCCAAAAGTCATGTGGGCCCCGTTTGGGTAAGTTAGTACATCAACTTCCCGGGGTCATAACTTTTGCATACGATCTCCGTTTTAGGCGTGTGATAGCCCATTGGAAAGGTATTGTCGAGGATATTCATTTTGGGGGCTCAATCATTCCTTTATCTATATTTGAGGATCTCGATACCGAAAAAACTTCATTTAGGCCCTCAAAATGGCCCCAGAAGTTAAAACTGCTAAAAATAGTAAATTGCCAAAATTTTCAGAAAACTGTTTT
This sequence comes from Picea glauca, assembly GCA_000966675.3. Lineage (NCBI taxonomy): Eukaryota > Viridiplantae > Streptophyta > Pinopsida > Pinales > Pinaceae > Picea > Picea glauca. The sequence goes on along the minus strand of JZKD02S2001681.1, from coordinate 63,328 downwards.
GAGCCAGTTGGAAAAGGTGGGTGGCCATCGATATCCATATGGAACAATAATCCCTCCATAGGAAGCAATGGTATCCATTGCATTGAGGTCCCCCATTAGATGAGGAAATTTCTGCTGAATTTGGCCCCGGGTGAGCCACTTGCCTTGGTGCAAGAGCTACCCTGCTTTGAGGACTCGATAAAGATGGATCATTTGTTGTCGAGTTCCCTTGATCTATTTGTCCACAATATGATCATTGGATTCCTGTTGTATGTAGTCGGGGTTGAGCTCTGTTGGTGTCAGTTGTTCTGCTACTTTTGAGGTGTCCAATAATGGTGGGAAATAAGGTCGAAGGAGATCCACGTTGAACACTGGGTGCGGGCCAAGGAAAGGAGGAATGTTGAGCTCAAAAGAATTATCCCCCATGACCTTGGTGATAGTGTACGGTCCATAATGGAGTGGGTGAATCTTCCGATGGGATCCTGTAAGGCGTTCTTTCTGCAAGTGCAACAAAACTTTTTCTCCCACCTGAAACTTATGCGGCACAAAATGTTGATCATGGTGTTGTTTGTACTTGTCATTGGAATTCTGTAGGATATCCTGAAGCTATTGGCAGATGTGTTGGATCCACTCAATGAACCGGGTGGATTTTCCAGCTTTAGTTGGAGTAGGAGATGAGTCGGTCGAGGTGACCACAAGGGGAAGTGCAACATCTATGGGACCCAATGGTTGGAATCCCAACCCCAGTTGAAAGGGGTTGTGGTCGGTTGAGCTATGCAAGGATTGGTTGTAGCTATGCTAGACATAGGGAAGGATCTCATCCCATGTGCGAGGGTTCTTTGAATTATACATGTGAAGGATATGCACAATCATTCGATTTACAACCTCGGTTTGGCCATCTGTCTGGGGGTGGAAGACCGTGGATTTGGTGAGCTTGGTGTCCAGTAGTGACCAGAGGCTCGACCAGAATGTGTTGAGAAATCAACTATCCTGATCTGAGACAATGGTTTGTGGGATTCCAAAATGTAATCAGACTCATTCAAAGAATATCTTGGTAGTGGCCTCTGTTGTGATGCTATTCTTGCAGGCAACCAGAATCACCATGTTAGAAAAGCAATCAACAACCACAAAACACAGTCATTTCCCCGCTTGGTGGACGGAAGGCCCACCATGTAGTCCATTGATATGGATTCACATGGCCTGTTAGGAGTAGGAAGAGGGGTGTACAGGCCTTATTTCTTAGTGGTCGGTTTGGCAATAGCGCAGACAGTGTAGTACCTGATATACTTGCCAACCTCCTGTCGAAGTTTTGGCCAGTAGAAATGTTTATGTAGCATCTTTTCGACGTTGAAGTGTCTTTCCACCCGACTGTAGTGAGCTTCCCATATCAGCTTCACTCGCTCACTTGGTGGAACACAGATATGGCCTAGATGACACAACAACTCATCCTGAAGATGGAAATTATCGACAACTGAATTTGCACCCAACATTTGGTAGGTGGTGGCGAAGTCAGGGTCTGTCTCATAGAGTTGGGGCCATTCAAATGTCTCATGGCTGCAAGAGTCTAGCACCGTGGTGAGTGCCACAACTGGCGGTCTGTTGAGGCAATCAACGACGCGATTGGTGCTTCCTATTTTATACTTGATGTTGAGGTGGAAGTGCTGCAAGTATGTGGACCACTTTTGATGGCGGACATTTTGCAACTTTCCCTGTGTCTTCATGAACTGCAGTGGCTTATGATCAGTGTGGATGACTATCTCCTTCCTAAGAATGTAATGTCTCCACTGGCGGCATGCTTGCACAATGGAGTACATTTATTTGTTGTAAGTAGGGTACTTACGGACAGTATCTGACAATGTCTCACTATGATAGGCCATGGGGTGGTCGTGTTGAGTGAGAACGGCGCCCACAGCATAGTCTGAATCATCTGTCTCAATATCAAAGGGATGTTGCAGGTTTGGTAGTGAAAGTGTTGGGGATGATCAAAATCACTGCTTCAAATCATCGAACACTTGTTATTGGGACTGGCCCCATGCAAATTCTACCTTACCACCACCCCTATTTATTTGGCTGAGGGCCCATGCAATATGGGAGAAACCCAACACGAACCTACAATAGAAATTAGTAAGTCTCAAGAAGCTTCGAAGCCCAATGAGTGTTGTTGAGGCTGGCGAGTCACAGATGACTTGGATATTGGTTGGATCCACATGTATGCCATGATGATCAATGATGTAGCCCAGGTAATGGACCCTGTCCATGCCGAAGGAGCATTTTTCTAGGTTGGCGTATAGCTTGTGCTACCACAGGGTGTGCAGAACCTATTGAATATGCTGCAAGTGTTCGGCCCAAGTCTTGCTATAAATTAGAATGTCTTCCAGATACACCACTACAAAAGTATTGGTGAATGGTTGCAGGATATCATCCATCATCCTCATGAAAGTGGCTGGAGCATTTCTCAAACCAAAGGGCATGACCAACCATTCAAAAAGTCCTTCCTTCAACTTGAAGGAAGTCTTCCATACATTTGTTTTTTCTATCGGGACCTGGTGGTAGCCAGACTTTAGATCAATCTTATTGAAGTATTTGGCCCCCGTGAGTTGATCAAGGAGGTCATTGATTCGGGGAATCGGGTACTGATTTCTAACAGTGATTTTATTCAGATCCCAGTAATCAATATAGAGTCGCTAGGTTCCATCTTTCTTCTGTACCATCACGATTGGGCTCCCGTGAGGTGATGATATGGGGATGATGTTCCTCTTGTGGAGAAGTTCTTGGATCTGTCGCTTGATCTCCTCATTTTCTAATAAAGAGCGGTGATAGACTGGCCCATTGGGCAGTGGTGTGTCGGGGGTCAGATCGATGGGTTTCTTGACCTGGCAGTGCAGAGGTACCCCTATAGGTGAGGAGAAGATATCCGAGTATTCTTCCATGACATTATCTACTTCCTTCTGCTGTGTGGAGAGGTCTGTCGCAAAGACCCTGGATGTGGCTGCAATCTTTCTCTTATTATGAGAGTGAATCGTGAAGAAGACAAACTTTCCCATCTGAGAGATGACCTTCATGCATTGCTTAGAAGAGATCAAGGAAATAGCACTAGGTGGAACTGCCTCGGGTATCCTTTACAATTTCCTGTTCAAAGTAATGATAACACTATGAGGCCTAGACTCATATACAGCATGACGTTTCCATAAATAAGGTTGGCCCAAAAGAACATCACAAACTTTGAGAGGAGAAACATCACACAATACCTCGTCTTTGAAGGGCTTGATGCCGTATGACAGTCGACACTGTTGGCTGACGTGGAGATCGCTTCCTTGGCGGAGCCATCCAATGTTGTAGGGTTGTGGGTGCAGCGTTGTTGACAGGTCCAACCGCTTGGAGATGAGGTTCTTCTGGCTACCGCTATCCATGATGAAGTGCAGCGGGGTGCCTTTTAACCACATCTGCGAATGGAAGAGGCGCTCTCCTTCTTCTGGCTCATTTGGTTCACCAGGATGGAGCTTGGTGGTGGCGACGGTGGCACTGGGTTCTGCGTCGATGATCCGTCTTCCCCTTTCTGGTTCTGTCTCCGAGTCAGAATCTGCATCTGATTCAAGGGATTTTACTTCGTCCACCAACGACTGCTTTGAGCGGCAGTCAGCAGTGTTATGCCAAGGGCTCTTATGGAAGTCGCACCACTTCCTGGTATCTTTCTTTGTCTTTTCAGTGTCCTTCTTTGCTTGTGGCTTGTACTGGTTTTCTTGATACTGTCCATCTTTGCTCTGTCCTTTTTTGGTGG
>JZKD02S2001681.1:44299-59561 GCA_000966675.3 Picea glauca | reverse complement strand
GGGTAGTATTGTTCCTTAATAGCATCCCTGAAGGATTCCCAAGTGGTCGTGACTAAAAATAATTAGGTTTCCTCTATTTCCTTTTGCTCACACAAAGTTTCCCGCCAATCTTTGACATGGGGAATGGCTTTGAGGAGCGTAAAAGTAATATTTTCTCTATTTGAAAAGTTATGGACAGAAAAATACCCTTTTAGTAGATTCAACCACTTGTCTACAACATCTTCGTCTATATAACCTTCAAATATAGGAATATCAAAGTTTATTTGTACCTTGAAGGGGGCGGCGCCTCCGTTCAAAGAAGATGCGTCTCCTGTTGGTAGTCGCTGAAGGATTTTCATGAAACTATCCATCATCTTGTTCCTCTGTTGCATGAGGGATTCCTCAATCAACAGTTTGAAAGGATCTCCTATCCCACCATCTTTCTTTTCTCCTACCATGGGAGGTCGCTTGGGCGTGCAAGAGCTTCTATCCTCAAGAGAAACAAGCTCGAGACCCAACTCTTTGTAGTTTGACCTCGTTGGGGACATGGATTAAGACAATAAGGAGAAGACCGCACTGAAACCATTGATCCGGATTTTATGAGCAGAACGAAATGAATACAGATTATTAACAGGTGCTTAACACAAAATAACAGAGATATAGTAAAACTGGTTTTCTATTCAATAACGAAATAAGTTGAAACTGTAAACTGTTTTGAGCCTGTTGGAAAAGGTGGGTGGCCACCAATATCCATATGGATCACCCTTACCCCCCTATATCTCCCTATTTATTTCATTAATTTCACTCTCAAAGGGTTTTTTGTTGGCCAAGAGAGAGAGATACATAGAGAGCCAAGAGCTACCTATACCAGAGATTGCCGAAATGAAAAATTGAGCCCCATTAAAAGCTAGTTTTCCCATTTGGGTTTCTAGGGTATAATTTATGTGTTCATTATGGTTGCTTGATGTGTCTATTTTTGTTGATTTCTTCTTATAAGATTGCATAGTTTAGAGCCATACTCTATAATGCTTCACTCATCCCATTAATTGCACCATCAAACTGTTGGAGTTACTTCACGCACACCTAGGATTTCTTTTTCCTAAGGTTTTTATTTGTTTATTAGTCATAATTAGTCATTATCTAGTCTCCTATATTTTAGGAGAGAATATTCCACCTGGAGAATATTCTCTTTCAGTTCACACTTCAGTTTGACTAGTTGAGTTGAGTTTAGATGTTGCATTTAGATCATCACCATGCAACATTGGGATCATCACCATGATAATTTGACCTTGTCTTGGTATCATCACCAGAGTGGCACATTAGCCTTGATTCCTTGAGTTAACTCCACACTACTCATTGTTCAGTCAGTTAACTGAAGACTAGTTGACTAGTTAACCCAACTAGGTGGCAGTTCACTCCCGTAATCGCATGGATGAGGCACTCGGAACAATTTGCAGTCTTTTTTCTCCTGATCTCCTTTTTCATATATATTCCTGTAAGACTCCCAACGAAGCATAGACCATATTGGAAGGGATCTTTGGAAAAAAAGATGAGATGAGGGGACACATGCTGGAGGTGGAGCAGCTCACATTGGATCCAAAAAGCTTTGATAATATCCAATATTTCTTTACAAAATTCAAGGATTTACTGTCGCAACTCAAATATTGTGGGGTTGATAAATCGAAGAAGGAGAAACAAACGGTTCTCACCGTTCTCTCCAAGCTTGGTCCTGAATTCTCAGTATTCGTATCTACATTCCATACTGTCAAATTCACCTCTGGATCTACCTGGAAGATGCCTTCTCTTGAGGACTTTATCGAATCCCTGACACAAGAGCAAACCAAGCTCATCAACATGGGCGCAATCAAAGGCCCAAGGCTGCATGCACTTACTGTGCATGATGGCAGCCACAAATATCAGAAATCTAAAGATAAAGATAAGTGAAAAGCTCATGCAAATACGAAGAAGGAAGGGTACACAAAACCCTTCACCGATTCCTCCAGATCCTAAGGAGAAAAGGGAAGAAAACGAGAGAAATGCACATATTGTCACAAAGGATTCCATTCAGGATCTACATGCATGAAAAAACAAATAGATCTATGTCTCAGATACTTCAGCAAAATAACCTTGGAGATTGCATCCCTGAGGGTGCAAAGAAGAAGAAGCTAGAAGATCTGAATTCCAAGAAAGGCAATTCTAGCCATGCCTTGATTGCAATCAAATCCTATCTCTATGCTTGGATCGTAGATTCAGGAGAATCACATCACATGGCTGCCTTAGAAGTAGTCTATTCTTCTTTGGATGCATGCAAAGGTCCTCCTATTCTGATGGGGGGAAACTCTTCTGTCGAAGTCACCGAAAAAGGAAGGATTGAACTCACCAACAGAAGCTTCGAGAACGTGCTGCATGTTCCCAAGCTTTCTGTCAACCTTCTCTCCGTGTATCAGATGACAAATTTTGACACCAGAAAGAAAGTCATATTCATACCAAATTCCATGGACATATATGACATGCAAACCAACTCTAGGGTTTCTACCGGTGAGATAAATCATCAGTCTAGATTGTATACATTTTTTGAATTCATTGAACCTGATTCTGCTTTACTGCTTACTCATGCTGATGAAAGTAGTAGGATATGGCACGGAAGGTTTGGACATTTGAATTTCAGATACATGCAACAACTTAGCAAGCATAGATTAGTTGATGGTCTACCAGACATCCTCTTCTCCAAGGGAGTATGTGAGGGATGTGTTCTCAGAAAACACCCTCAAGAGAAATTCCTCATAGGAAAGTCTCAGCAAGATTCCGCACCTTTAGATCTGATCCAGAGTGACCTCATGGGTCCTTTTCCACATCCATCGATCATCAAAGAGAGGTTTGTTCTCATTTTTGTTGATGATTTCTTACATTTTACTTGGATCTACTTTCTCAGGCAAAAATCTGAGGTCTTTCAACACCTCAAATATTTTAAAGCTTTGGTTGAGACACAGTCCAGAAAGAAGATCAAATTCCCTTGAACTGATAATGGGGAGAGTATGTGAATCATGAGATCCACAATCTTTTCCATGAGGCAGGGATTCAGTTGCAGCATACAGTTCTCTACACTCCGCAGCAAAACGGAGTTGCTGAGCGGAAAAACCGATCTTTAAAGGAGATGGCATCTTGCATGTTGCATGCAAAGTCACTACCACAGAGACTATGGGTCGAAGCACTTAACTGTGCAACATACATCCGAAATAGATTTCCCCATCGATCTTTCAAGGATAAGACCCCCTATGAGGCTTGGAGCATCCTAAAACCGGAAGTGACCCACTTTCATATTTTCGGTTCACGTGCATGGGCCAGGATTCCCTCTGAAAAGAGGAAGTCACTTGATCCACAGAGCACTGAGTGCATTTTTGTTGGATACCTCGACGGTGTGAAGGGATACCGACTTATTAATCCTTCCTTAGACTGGCTAATCATTGAGCATAGTGTCCAATTCGAGGAAAGTGTCTCGCATGTACCTCAGCAGCCACATGTAGACACCTTCACTCTTCCACTTGTTCGAGATGATGAGCATGCACATGTTGACTCTTCTTCAGATGAGAGTTTTGATTCAGAGGACTTGGAGGATTCAGATTCAGATTTAGAGTCAGTACAGTCAGATGCAGAGTCAGAGCATCCATATGTAGTTGCAGAGCCAGAGCAGAGGCCCAAGTGGGCACATACTACTCTTCAGGATGTAGGGGATCTCGTTGGTGATCCAGCCTATACCAGGAAGACTCGATCTGATTTCAAAGAGCCTCTTGTTGCACTCACTGCCACTGAACCATTGCCTTCTAGGCATCTTTTCTTGGTTCAGTCTTTAGATCCACAGTCTTATGGAGAGGCTGCTGGAAATCCCTTTTGGGAATCTGCCATGCAGGAGGAGTACAACTCCCTCCTCGAGAACCAGACTTGGGATCTGGTTCCCCTTCCTTCTAGGAGGAAACTTGTCAGATGCAGATGGGTCTACAAGACCAAGAGCGTAGCGGATGGATAGATCAGCAGATACAAAGCCAGGCTTATCTCCAAAGGCTTTCAACAGGTTCATGGTATTGACTATGATGAGACCTTCACTCCAGTAGCGAAGATGGATTCCATACGATTGACACTTGCCATTGCGATAGCCAAGGTATGGGAAGTCCATTAGATGGACGTGAAGAATGCATTTCTTCACGGTTATCTCTCTGAGGAGATCTACATGGAGCATCCCCAAGGATTTATGCAAGACTCATCTTTGGTCTGTCGACTGAAGAAGTCACTTTATGGCCTCAAGCAGGCTCCGAGGGCATGGTATGCCAAGATGGAATCCTACCTGTTGTTACAGAACTTTGTACATTGTAAATCAGACCTGAATGTATACATGCTCAAGACAGTCGATTCACTTCTACTTTTAGTTATGTATGTCGATGATTTTTTGATCATCGATTGGTCGACTTCAGCAATGGCTGCAGTCAAGAGAATTCTTCATGATAGGTTTTTGACGATGGACATGGGTCCACTACACTTCTTCCTTGGACTTGAGATCAGTCAGGATGCATCAGGCATCAAACTGTCTCAAGACAAGTATGCATGAGATCTCCTTGAGAGATTTCACATGACAGACTGCAAGTCTACTCCCACTCCTTTCTTATCAGGAGTCAAACTTGAGGATGGTGGGGCGACTCCATTGGTTGACAGCACACTGTACAGGCAACTAGTGGGGAGCTTGTTGTATCTCACACACTCTATACCAAACCTCTCATATGTAGTTGGTGCAGTTTCCAGGTTCATGTAGGAGCTGCATGAGCTACATTGGAAAGCTGCAAAGCGTATCCTTCGATACGTACAGGGCACCATCACCTTTGAGATTCATTATGCAGTAGACTCTACATTAGATCTCATTGGGTTTACTGATTCTGACTGGGTTGGTGATAGCATTGATTGCAAGTCCACATCTGGTTACTCACTCAGTCTTGGTTTCGGGCCTATCTGTTAGTCGAGAAAGAAGCAAGTTGCCATTGCTCTATCTTCATCCGAGGTAGAGTACAAAGGGGTAGTTAACATAACATTTCAGGCTATGTGTCTACAACATTTTCTCACTGAGTTGGGCATTCAGTTTCATCGACCGATCGTCATCTGGTGTGACAACCAGAGCACTCTGAAGTTATGCAGAGATCCAATTCAGAGGCAGTGGACAAAGCACATCGAGATTCACATTCACTACATCCAGGACTTAGTACACGAGGGGATCATCGACTTACAGTTATGTCCTTCAGCAAAACAAATGACATATATTTTCACCAAGACCTTCACTGAGAAGGAATTCCATTCTCTGCGTGGTCATGTTGGAGTGAAGGACACAACTGCCTAGCAACTATAGTTCTTTTTTTACATACATTGTACCTTGAGGGGGGGGTTTCCCATGAGGTTTTCCCTCTTTCCTCGCTTTATTTTCAGTGTATCTTTTGTACTTGGGTACCTAACATGGCCTCGTTGCTGAGACCCAATCTTTATTTTCACCATAGTGATGTTCAGGGGGGGTGTTGGAGTTACTTCACACACACCTAGGATTTCTTTTTCCTAAGTTTTTTATTTTTTTATTAGTCATAATTAGTCATTATCTTGTCTCCTATATTTTAGGAGATAATATTCCACCTGGAGAATATTCTCTTTCAGTTTACACTTCAATTTGACTAGTTGAGTTGAGTTTAGATGTTGCATTGGGATCATCACCATGCTAATTGGACCTTGCCTTGGTATCATCATCAGAGTGGAGCATTAGTCTTGATTCCCTAAGTTAACTCCTCACTACTCACTGTTCAGTCAGTTAACTAAAGACTAGTTGACTAGTTAACTCAACTAGGTGGCAGTTCACTCCCGTAACTGCCTGAGAGACTAGAATAGGTGGAAATTCACGCCTGTAACTGTTGGTGTGTGTCCAGATCACTCTAGACCACAAATATGGCGATTTGGTTCACCTCAAGTCGAACTCATTAAGTTATACAAAGTATATAATGTGTAAATTATTCATTTATTCACAACGATTAATGAGAATTCTTTCCATTATTTTTCTCCTTATTGTTCTTTTTCCAATTCTCTCTACAAATGTGTGTATCATTGTTTAGATAGATCTATTCTGTGTAGTTCAACACATTTACACAAACTTGGGTGGCCATTACTTCAATTTTATTTTGTTGTTGGAGTGACACGAGTAGCCATAGCCATAGAACATACTCTTTGATGATGGTAATGGGAACATTTTTTGCTTGTAAAACCAAGGAATAATACTTTGTATTATTAGATGTTGTGTGAAAGATACATCCATGTGCTAGAACCATTCATACAATGTTTCCTTGAATCGTTAGCTATTTTCATAGACCGATTCACATCTAATTGTTTCATTGGGTGGCATTTAGTCCTAGAGGTCGATGTAAATGTTGGTATGAAGTCTTCTTGCTATGTATGCACAATTGGAAGACCAAGAATATGAATACACATATATATCAGGTTGGTATTTTGGCTATTGCAGTTGAGAACCAAAACACAACCATTCTTCCAATACCTACATTATAGTCAAGTGACCCTAGAGACAAACCTCAAGAGGAGGAGAAAGAAGAGAATTTGGCACTCAAAAAATACATCAAGAGAATAACCCTTGGAGTCAATAAACCGTCGAGACATGCCTTTTTGTGGATAAATGATCCATATGGATGTTGGTGGCCTCCCAGCTATTCCAACTGGCTCATTTTGGCATTTTTCCAATTTGTCAGTTTTTTCCCTAGTTTTCAGATCCCTGACTTGCGTGGTTGTTTTGAGGCCCTAAAAAATGTTTTTAGGGCTCGCTATAGTCAAAGTAACCTTTGAGAGATAGCAATAAAATGTGTATTCCTTGGATAGACCTTTCCAACAGGCTATCGTGCGCCTAAAAAGGAGATTGTATGCAAACGTTACGACCTCGGGAAGTTGATGTACTAACTTACCCAAACAAGACCCACATGGATTTTTGCACTTCATCTCCTAGGGTTAGGTTTTTGGATGTATAGGGTTTTTGAGATTCAAGTTTATTGTAAAAAGGCCTTTAGAGCCTCATTGTAATCATATTCTTGCAAATAAGTGCAACCGTCACATCTCTTCTCAGAAATAAGCCGCCACCATTCTAGTAAGCTTGTTTCTGCTGCATTTTATAGTTTCAGATTATTTCCTTATTGAATAGAAACCAATTTTACTGTATATGTGTTATTCTGTATTAAGCATCTTTTGATAATCATCTGTATTCATTTCGTTCTGCAAATATATATTCTAGATGAATAAAAGTACTCATTGTGATCTTGTTGTCAAATTGAACAGACACAACTTCTCCCTCATTTGATTGATGGGAATATTGAGTGTTGGGTAGAATATACAAAATATAGAGTATTGATGGGCATTGGAATAGTACAAACTTCCCAAGTATCGTGAAAAATATATGCAACACACATATTTTCTTCTAAAATGTTTATGCATCTATCTATTGATTGGGACTTATGATATCGCACATCTCACTCTGAGCACTTGACAAGTGGAATAAATCACTAAAGAAAGAAAGATAATTGAACTGAATAAAAAATGATGGAAATGAATGAGCAATATTTAAGATCACACATTGTTTAAAGGAAACTATTATAAGATGGAAAACATAACATTGTTGTTGAAAACAATTCATAAAGGAAATCAATCTAAGAAACATAATTTATTTTGTTGAATGAAACTATGCTAATCTATAGAAATATTTGTCTCATATCTAAGTCCTTATCTCCTCATGAAGTACCATAGCCTGATATCATCACATTAACAGTAATAATCATGAATTATTAAGTGGAAATAATGCAAAAAAACCTAATGTGGGCTTACTTACAGGAAATTTTGACAGTTCTACAGGAACTGTAACAATCCTACAAGAAATTCTGCAGAAAAAAGTAAGAAAGGTTCAAACAATCTATTAACTCCTTATAAAACTAATGAAATTATCAGAACATGATATAATAATATGGAAATGGAATTTTATCCTTGGAAAACAATCTCAATTAGATCCTATAAACCTATAATAACATCCACAGGAAGTAGAATTAAATTATAATCATGAACATAATTATGTGTCGGTTATATTAACTACTTAAAACAACTAAAAGATGAAGCTAAAACACAACAACATGAAAAGGAAAGTACATAAGGGTCCTTGAACCCTCTTGAATGGGTCCTACCCAAGCAACACAAGGAACCTGAAAAAAGACCAATGAGTTGATAAAGAAAACATATTTATTGATTATTCACAACAAGTACATCAAAGGAGCATAGCTCCAAGTCTTCTAGGCCTATGAACAAAATGACATGATACAATACTTCAATATTCTACCAAAAATTTCCTTCTCAAGGCTAGTCCTTGAGGTTTATTTATACTGCTAGAAAGCTCAGCCCTATCCTTAAATCAAGGAGGAATTGTGGGGCTTTGCTCCCCAACGTTCCTTCATTCAGAATCCTCATCTTCATTGGTTGTCTTTTGGATCCCGTAAATCTGAGTTTGAATATACTGGTTCTTTAATATCTTGGCAGCGAATTAGTGGTAGGTGGGGACAAGATCCCTTGTTTTTCTTCATGTGTTGGGACCTCCATACTTATATGATTGGTTAGACCTATGGAGGTTAGGCTACACATACCATTTTATCATGAAAATAATAAAAAACATTAGCATTACTCATCATATCTCAAACTCAAAATCAATTATTGAATAATTACCACATTTTATATTAAGCATGGTCAAAAAGGTAAGTTTTTAGGTACATAAATAGTCAAAAAGTGTTAGATTTGATGGGCCTTTTGATAGGAATTATAGAGGCCCATCATTACCCCCTAGCTGAAGGTGTTGCACACCCTTGTGCAAAAAAAAATATGAGATTTACCCTCTATATCATTTGTGTTGTTGTTCACTGCACTTTTATCTAATATCCCAAGATGTATACCTAGTGATGGCCTCTTGTTCATAGTATCAATCGGTCCTTTCTATCTCTTCCCATTCTTCCATTTCCTTGTCCCTGTCTATATCAGTTAGAGGTGAAATTGGGAGGAGGAGAGGGGGATTCATTTTCAATTTGATTCATTTAGACTTTAGCCTCCTCATGGTTTCTTTGTATAAGGGAGTTATAAAGAATGCACCATGTAAGGAATTGGAAGAATGTCGCTCTCTTACTTTGAGGTCATGGGATACAGAGTGCCATATCCTGTGGCATGCTTGTATTGGCTCTTCTCCTAAAATCCTCAAGGTATTCTCGAGGTGTGTCATAGCCTCTACTTGATTTTATTCCCAAATTGGGAAGAAAAGAAAGTAGAGGCTAGCTATAACATCCTTAGTGTCTGAAGAAAGAGTGCCAAGGATAGCTATAACATCTTTAGGACTAGGTTCTTAATCCCTAACCCAAAGGGAGATATGGAGCTATTCTTCCTATATCTTTTCATCTCAGTTTCCCTCAGATCCTTGTGCCTTAGCGAAGATGAAAACTTCATGATTTGAATGTCCCCTACATATGGATTATGATTCCATTTGTACGGGTGATAAAGGGAAAGGTTATGTAGATAAAATTCACATATCCTGGCCTTCTCTTATTTGTTTCTATCTTGGTAAGTTTCCAAAAATTCATTAGGAGTCTCAATATAGTATTTGACTTGCTGATATATGCTTGTGATCTGTTGTTTATATCGTTATTCCTTAAGGAACAATGTGTACACCCTGGTTGGTTTCCTACATTCTACCATTTCCTAAGAAAATTGGGATATTATTTCCAAAGATGCCCCCATAACTTCTATCTTCTCATTATTATAAATTGGATCCTCCTTGGCTTCTTCCAGATCCCTCCTCGATTTCTTATTTTATGTCACTAACTTCTTGTTGTGTTGTGTCTCTTGCATTTTCATGATTTGCAATTTTTCTTGTAAATGTTGTAGTTGTTGATCCAAATTCTCTATGTTGTCTTCTTTCTATTTCCCTTTGTTGTTCCATGTCATTCTTTTCCATTGGAGGGCTTCTATTTTGACCTTTTCCAATTCCAACAACATGTAATGTAGAATATTTTCTATTGGTGTCCTATCTTTTGATGTCCCTTCTGCTTGTGGTGACTTATTTTCCTGTGGTGTTGTTTCTTTTTGTGGTGATTTCTCCTTTTCCTGAGGTGTTTTCATTTCTCCCCGTGGATCCTTTGGGCTAGAGGAGTCTTCAATTTTGATTGGGGTAGATAGGGGAGTTATCATTTTAGGAGTGCTTTTTGTTGAGCCATTTTTCTTCATGTAGGACTCTCTTCACCATAAATCATGATCCTACCCATAAATCATGTACTAGATTCACCATACTGCAACCCGCATACATATGAAATTGTGCCCACTACAACCCATGTACATCGATGATTCACCTTCTTGCAACCCGCGTACATACATACATATGCAAATATTCCCATTGCAACCCGTGATGCCCACTAGAACTCGTGATGCCCACTCCAACCCATGTACATGTACAAAAACTTGTACAGACACTTCTGTACTATTCTCTTGATTAAACCCTAACTATTATCACTGAACAATTTTAGACTGAAAATTATTGATTGAAAATATATGCAGCAGAAACAACAAGATCAGAGATGAATCATAAATACACAAGAGAAAAAAAACTTATGTTATGTAACCTTGTTAAATTCATAGACCGTGAGGAAAAAACCAACCCTCCCAGCTGTCACAACTACACCAAAATCTGAGGACAGCCTTGTCTTCTAAGAACCAAAAAAAAAAACTAGAAAAACAAACCTCAACAAAACCCTGGAAATTTCCTCAGCCCACAAATTTGTTCTAGACCACCTATACATCCTATTGAAGTCACCTGCACTATTATTGATGTCAACATTTACGAACCTTCTCCTACCTAGAAATCATGTACTAGATCCACCTTACGACAACCCGCATACATATGCAATTGTGCCCATTGCAACCCGCGTACATGCATGATTCACCTTCTTGCAACCTATGTACATACGAGATCCACCTTCTTGCAACCCACATACATACGCAAATGTTCCCAATGCAACCCGTGTACATGTACAAAAACCTGTGTGGACACCTCCATACGATTCGCTCGATTAAACCCTTACTATTATCACTGAACAATTTTACACTGAAAATAATTGATTGAAAATATATGCAGCAGAAACAACAAGATCAGAGATGAATCATAAATAAACAAGCAACACAAAAATTATGTTCTATAACCCTTTTAAATTCAGAAATCTTGAGGGAAAAACCAACCCTCCCAGCTGTCACAATTACACCAAAATCTGAGGACAACCTTGTCCTCCAATAACCAAGAAAAAAAAAACCAGAAAAATGAACCTCATCAAATCCCTGGAAATTTCCTCAGCCCACAAATTTGTTGTAGACCACCTGTACGGCATGTTGACGTCAACTGCACTATTTTTTATGTCAACATGTATGAACTTGCTCCCACCCAAAAAT
Source organism: Picea glauca (assembly GCA_000966675.3). Classification (NCBI taxonomy): domain Eukaryota; kingdom Viridiplantae; phylum Streptophyta; class Pinopsida; order Pinales; family Pinaceae; genus Picea; species Picea glauca. The sequence goes on along the minus strand of JZKD02S2001681.1, from coordinate 48,050 downwards.
CATGTACGAGATTCACCTTATTGCAACCTGCATACATACGCAATTGTTCCCACTGTAACCCGCGTACATACATGATTCACATTCTTGCAACCCACATACATAAGAGATTCACCTTCTTGCAACCCACGTACATAAGATATTCACCTTCTTGCAACCCACATACATACGCATTTGTTCCCAATGCAACCCGTGTACATGTACAAAACTTTAGTATGATTCACTCGATTTCTTCCTTCCTAGTCCATATTTTCCAGAGTTATAGACATTCTTTTGCTAAGATCACCAAGCTCCTTGGCACAAGTGTAGACTCACTTATGCCAACTCCATCATGTCTCCACACACTCTACACAATATGAAATGTCACAATGGCCTTTCTCATTTATATACAATCATTAGGGGCCATCATAGAATCCCCTCCACAAGTCAACATCAAATAAAACTTTCTTGTGGGTATGAATTCCCAACACAAACCCACAAATCCCATGACCAAACCCATGAAGCCTTGACTTCATTCCAAAGGAAATTTTCACCAAACGAATAGTGTGATGTGATTCCCATAATGATTCTCACGTTCCTAACACCTAGGCCACGTGAAATACCTAACTGAAGCTACAAAAATCAACACTCCCTCTTAGCGAGGGAGGTATTATCACCACACTCCATAATTATCTAGAAATAGTTTTGTATCCCATTCTGGGAGTAGCTATGTCTCCCGTACTAGATCTACTACCATGACTATTCTCCAATCCACCTGATTGGATGCACCTTCTGTCACCAAAGAAAACCTTCTCTTCAATCCTCCTGACTGGTTGCATCCTCAGTCACTGAAGCAAATCATGTTGCCCGACATGATCCCTCCCTGGAAGATACCCTTCTCCTAGAATCCTCCCACTTCTGATCATCCTACCTGGACATATCAACCCATAAAACCCTCTCGACATTCTTAGAATATGCCTCTCTCCCATCTCAACCTGAACGTTAGCTCCCTATGAATGGTTGATTGTCCCTCTTAGCCTCCTGACTCCCTCTGAAATCAGACTCCCTATGAATCCACACAACCTATGGAGCTACCTGCTTTCTATCCATTGTCCTCTGCATAGTCTTGGGAGGTTTCTCCTCCCCACTATATCTTGAGGGTTGAATCCCTCTAAACTCGTGCTCCATTTGAGACTTTACCATTGGTGGATCTACCTGCTCCTTCTATACCTATGTTGTTGGTCGGAAAACCTACCTCACGACCGGTGGAGATACCTGCTCCTCCCCATCTGTCTCTCTACTCGTGTTGGTCACAACACACATAGGTTGGTCCCTTATCCTATATAATTTTCCCTCTCTAATTCCATGACCATTTTTGTTCCTGTGCTAAATCCTTTGGGCATCCAATAACACATGTCCATCCTATGGGAAACATTTCATAGACATACTCTTCATCAATGAGGTTGATAATAGACTCCTAACACCCATAATACATTTTCCATTCGTAACACATCCTCTGACTCCATCTGGAATACCACTCCTCCAAATCCTTGTAATACATGCCTGGTCATCATACCAAGCTCCTCGTACATAGCTGAGTCAAACACTATGAATCTCATGAAAACATCTTGCGCCCATGTCATGTGTTGGTGGTTCCCACTGTATAAGAACCATGCAATCCTCCAAGGCAAGAATCTTGCTTCCCCAAGTCACGACCATCCAATGAACTTATTTCCGAGTCCATCTTCAAAGTCATCCATGGACTCTAATCGAGTCTTCTCCTGGATGCAATCATTCCATAGTCTGTCAAACCCTGGCAACGTATCTTGTGCACAGATCCTCTGCACAAATGGTTCCCAAGACCCAGGAATACATCTCAGTGTCTACGCACATGCTGCAACCGATCATGTTTCCTCTCTTTGAACAATCTCAAGTTGCAGATGGCACATAGTCTAGTCCACTCTGGACCTATGCAAATCATCTCTTCAAGTGTACTCATCCTCTTGCGTCAAATACCTCATACATTGTCATACCTAAACAATGTGAAACTCTCTAGCCTAATGAAGACTCTTTCTCATCCACCTGCCATACACACAAAGTTATCTCATTCATGCCAAAGCACCCAAGATTCACCCATCACAACTCACTATGACAAGTCACTGGAGGTCCATCCCCGGAGTTGGAAACCCTCCACACAACATACTGTTTTGAACTGAGCTCTCCGCCAATCCACAAAAACTCCCAACCCGCCACACCACCTAGATGAAATAGTCCACAACTCCTCGTATGAATGGTTTTCTCCATGTCTCAAACTAGATACCATCTAATATGTTTCCACATACAACTATCATTATAGATTCCTCTCAGAGTTGTCACCTGTGACCTATCCAAAACAAGAACAAGAACAAAAACAACACTCTTCCAATGTTGTATCCCAAAATGTGTCTCAAGATGATCCCCTTCTCTCTATATCCCAAGCTCTGATACCATGTCAATTTTCACATGCAACTCTATGTGACTAATTTTCAGATATGAAAATTGCTTCCTAGTGAACTAACAGTAAACCCTAACTATTATCACTGAACAATTTTACACGAAAAATATTGGCTGAAAACATATGCAACAGAAACAACAAGAACACAAATGAATCATCAATACAAAAGAGACACAAAATTTATGTTATGTAACCTTGTTAAATTCATAAATACTGAGGGAAAAACCAACCCTCCTAGCTCTCACAATTACACCAAAATATAAGGACAAACTTGTCCTCCAATAATTAGAAAAAAATTAGAAAACCAAACCTCAACAAATCCCTGGAAATTTCCGCTGCCCACAAATCTGTTGCAGACCACCTATACAACCTCTTGACGTCACCTGCACTACTATTGACATCATCCTATACAAACCTTCTCCTACCTAGAAAAATTGTACACGATACACCTTACTGCAACCCATCAACATACATGATTGTGCCCACTGCAACCTGTCGACATACGTGATTCACCTTCCTGCCACCCACATACATATGTGATTCACCTTCCTGCAACCCATGTACATACATGACTATGCCCACTACAACCCACGTACATGTATGAAAACCTATACGGACACTTTCGTACAATTTGCCCAGTTTCTTCCTTCCTAGGATAAATTTTCCAAAGTTAAAGACATTCCTTTACTAATATCACCAATCTCCTTGGCGCAAGTGTAAACTCACTTATTCCAACTCCATCATGTCTCCACGCACTCTAAACAATATGAAATGTCACAATGACCTCTCTCCTTTATATAAAATCCTTAGGGGTCATCATAGACACCCCTCCACAAGTCAACATCAAATTAGACTTTCTTGTGGATGTGAAGCCCCAACACAAACCCACAAATCCCATCACCAAATCCATGAATCCCCAGCTTCATTCTAAAGGTGGTTTTCACCAAACGAAGAGTTTAATGTGGTGCCCACGACAATTCCCACGTTCCTGACACCTAGGCCAGGTGAGAATACCTTCCTGAATGGTATTCATACACACACTCATTCTCCCTTCACACGACATGTATTTGATAATGTGGTAGGTGTTCGTGCTCTTTTCGTCAATGTGTGAGCAAAAAGTGAGCACTTACATGCCTAGTTGGGCTCTTCTAGTCATGACAGCTGTGATGCAAAAGGTTATAAAGAAAACAATAAAGGTATTAACAAGAATTAAACAAGAACTAAATAACAACATGAGCATAAAAACAAAAACTAAAAACAAATGACAATGGAACAAGTTCA
>JZKD02S2001670.1:26266-49751 GCA_000966675.3 Picea glauca | reverse complement strand
ATTTTGCTTGTCCCAGTTTGGATAAAGGAACTAATTTAGATACCCTAGGATACACGAGAAATGTAATGGATTAGACAATTCCTTCATCTGTGATTCTTCTAGAAATTCCATACTTCTATATGTTATAGCAAGATTTTCCTCACCTTATGAAATCTTGCACATAAGACCTTTTTCCATTTCCCTATGCAGACTTATCATCCCTGTTTGTAAAATCCCAGAGAAAAAAATACACATTTTTCCACATGTACACATCTTGCCTACTATACAACATGCGTATACACATGCTGCACCACTACAACCTGCGTACATCGGGATTTGTGCCAAAAAATGAAAATTAATGTCGGGTTTCCATGTCATGACAAGAGATCTATGATCCTTGGCCTTCCATATACTGGAAACGTTCCGACTCGACCCTTCAGTTCCATTTGAAGGCTATAAATGGGCCAATTCCGAGGTATGGAAAAGGGAGAAAGAATTAAACTTTGAGAGCAAAGTTACTATGGAGAGATTATTTATTTCATATTGAGTCTGCATCCCTTTGCCCTTTAAGTCTGAACATAGTGTTCAACCCCCAAGCTCTTCCCTTATTGATTGAGAACCTCATTGTTTCTCTTTTATGAGCTTGCCTTTGTTGGAGTATTGAAGTGGTGGAGGCCCAGTTGGAAGGAACTTAGTTTCTCGGTTCCAAACCACGCCGACACGAAAGTCTGTAACATTTTCACTTTTGTTGGTCATATATTAATAGAAATACTCTTTTACCGTCCAATTGATATCTTGAAAATATTTGAATTATTATTCCATGGAAATATTTTTCATGTTTATTAGTGGATTATGCTATTGAATCTGCTAACATAATTTATTATCATCATATGATTTCTTTTCTTGGTTGTTGAGGACTAGTTGCAGGTATATTTCTTTGGGTCAAGTGCTCAACGGTGGACTTCATCGAACGTTTGGACGAGGTAGGCCTTTTATCTTTTCTTGCTAGCATATTTGTTTACAAATCATACTTGAGAAGAGAGTTGATTTCTACAGTCATTTTCGTTTGTTGTGGTTTACCCTAGCCATAGAGAGATTTTCCTCATAATAGAATTGGCGACCATAATGGGGATTGAATCTTCTTTCTTAGGGTTTGGAGTACTTTTCTCCTTAGATTTATCTTGTTCCTATTGTGTTTCTTGTCGTATCATTTCTTGACAGACTCTGTTCACTCTGGGTCTGAGTTTTTTCAGCCTTCTCCCTTGCCTGGCCTTGTTTTTGAAACATATACGTGGTTTTTGGCTTGATAGTCATGTATATACGTGATTTATCGCTCTGCAAGCTGCATAGATATGGTCTATTTCCTTGAACAGTCGTGTACATCATACTTTTTTGCTTGTTAGCTGGGTTTGGTGGTTGCTGGGTGCGATTTGATGTTTTTTGAGTCTTCTTGGGTCTCTGTAGTGGCTGTTAAGTGCCTATGGTATGACATGAAACCTGTCTTTGGTTGAATTTTTGGGCGGAGTCTTTCTCGTCACCTTTTCATTTTGACTGTCCTTGTACATTGGGCTGGGTGTTTTTCTCCTTCGTATTTTTCTTGAGTTGTCTCTTTCTATTGGCATGTTTATAGGAAGAATGTGCTTGTCATTGATGGAAATAACAACATCAAACCAAACCTTGAGAGAGCAGAAGACGAGATAGCTTAGGAGAGATAGCGGTTTCCAGAAGTACAGATGAGGTCCAAGAGACGGACTTGCAGGAGGAGAAAAGTTTGAGACCCGTGAACACTTAGAAAACCTTCTAAGTCAGAGAGATCATAATCTTAGGAGGAAGAGTGACAATGGTCATTGGATTACCGATCCAGAGGACCAACAACCTTCAGATAAAAATAAATGGAAGGGTAGGATAAGAAAGAATGGAGATCTGTTGGATTTAATCCAAGGAAAAGCTGCATCGCAGACAGGTCGAGTCATTGATCTAATATCTTGATCAACGAACAACATTTGTTTCGGGGCTAAAGATGTGAGAAGGTTATGCTCCGGAGAAATCACTTTGAGAGTTTCATCTTGATATTTGAAATCCCCGTAGCCCAGAGATCCGGAGAGCCGGAGTAACTTTTAACTGTTAGATCTAAAGGGATACATGGTGATGGATTGTGAGCTCTAGAGAAATCATTTTGAGAAGTTTAAGTTTGATATTTGAAATACCCGAAGCCCAGAGAGCCAAAGATCCGAAATAGATCTCATTCGTCAGATCGTCTGGAGTAAATATCAAGCATCGGATCGTCCGAAGTGGATCTGGGTTGTCTGATCTAGAAGAGACATGGCGTAAATCTATGGAATCTGGGTAAAGACCTGAAGTAAGCCTCAACCATCTCATTCAAGGACATGCGGCATACCTCATCAGCAAGGACATGCAACAGACCATGTCAGCAAGGGCATGTGGCAGACCACATCAGCAAGGACATGTGTCAGACCATGTTAATGAGTGAAACATGGAAACCACTCAACCTGTGCCATGTCAACAGGTGACATGTTTAATGTTATGTCACTCCGGAAGATTGACATATGAAATAAACAAGAGTTTGAGAATTGAAAGTCCTGAAGGCTGGACTCACAGAGGATATCTTGATCATAGATTTAGGGAGATACGTGTCAATAAATATTCCACTTTGGAAGGTTGACGTACGAAGAAAAGCAGGGTTTGAGATTTGAAACTCTTGGAGCTTGGATCATGAAGTAAATAAAAACCATTGATTTAGGGAGGTTAGATATGATCCACAGAACTTGAAAGGACATATCTAAACTGTCATATTCAGGAGCACCATCAAGATTGTGAGGTCGATAGTCTCGTCGCATTGCAGGGATTGAAGGTGCATGAACTTTAAAATGTTGAAGGCAGGCCGCAATCGAAACCACGATTTTGGATAAAGGACAAGTGGAGCTTTGTAGTGAATTTTGGGGTGAAAAGAGGGTTTCCCTCAAACCACCTTTGGCCATGCCCGCAATCGCATGGTCACATGATATCATCGCCCAAGTTCATATTGAAAGATGGAGATATCACTCACTAGAACAAGATCGCGAAGCACTCATAAGTTAGGTCTGTGGTCACAACCATGGTCACATCAGCAAAGGATAAGGGAGGAGCTAGCACATCGCTAGGATCCACTTCAGATATCAGGAGTTGGGAGAATCGATATGTCTCATACCAATATTCCTGAAGTCACGAGTCACGAAGCACCTGTTGGTTAGGCATATGGTCACTACCGATAGTCACATGAAGGAAGAGGCTTAGAAGCCAAAGAAGCCAAAATTGACTGGCTGTAACTGAGAGAGAAGACGAAGAGTTGTGTCTGCCAGAGAATTTAAGGAATATTTGGATAACAACCACTAATGATGAACAGATCTAGAATAACTTCCAAGGAAGACAAAGAGTTTGAATGATGATTAGGCAGAGGACTTGACATGAGAAAGACATGTAGAACATAAAACATAGCGTGCTTCTTCGATCGTGATGTATGTGGGTAGGAGGAGACATAGTGTAGTACCTGAAGTGGAGATTAGTGGCACAGTGAAGAGCATGAAGATGCAGGAAAGAACATAAAATTCAGAAGAGAAGTTGAACAACATGTGGTTTGAGGTTAGAAAGAAGCAAAGCAGGGCATAGAAGTAGAATGGTGCAAAAGTGGAACATAGCATAGAAGCTAAAGAAGGCAAAGGAGACATGGAGCTATAACAGACCATATAAGAGACAAAGCAAGTAAGTAAAGTTTTGTAAGATTCAATCAGGGTGGTAGGGTGGTGCTAGGGAGGATTTCGGTCCTCTAAATTCTAGTTGGTGCTAGGATATATTCTGGGAGTTGGTGCTTCCATCTAGTGGGTGCTAGAGAAACCTGGGAGTTGGTGCTAGAGAAATATGAGAGTTGGTGCTCTCTGCAATTTGTAGCTTGCTATTAGAGGTTGTAGCCTCATATTTGAGTTGGATCTCAAAGACTGTGATGTACATGAAAGTTGGAGATTGATTGAGATCCTAAGAAGAAGAGGTTTTCACCCTTTATGGGTTTTCTCAGGAAAATCAGTGTCTCTGTGTATTTTGTGTGATTGATCATTGTATATCTATTCATGTTAAGTTATCAACAACACATTAAATAATAATCTAGAAAGAATAAAAAATAATAGGAAAAGTTTCAAGCTTACATACATAACAGATTCACCTCCCCCCTTAGTTATATTTCCAACACTTTATATACACAATAGAGTTTTATATATCAAGATTGTTGTTCAATCCATGCATTTTCATTTCTCTTATATTGAAAATACAAAAACACTAGGCATTTTGCATTGCTTGGCGTTTTTGATCTTTTGAGTCTTGGTCATTATCTTAGTGCATGTAATGAAAGATTTCATTTTTACTTTAGAATTGCAGAGTTGATATTGAAAATTACATTTGTTTTTAGAAGCATATCATTCATTGAAATTTGAAGTTAGGACTTTGCATTGTATTCATATTTGCTTTCCTTGCTGAGGCATAAAATCATGAGTTTCACTGCCATACCTTTTTGATTAATCATGGCCATTAAAATTAACGCTATAATTTAAAATTGATTAGTCACAATTTTATTTTCTAGGGTGAAAAAACTAGCTTAGGATTTAGTGCCTTGGAATAGGATTTTGTGAGTAAAATTCTCAAAGGAAATTAAATCAACATATGTGTCTAACAAAGGGAGTGGAGAAATCCATTGTATAATTGGTAGTATTAGGAGGCTCCTCTCACACCGAAGTTAATCACGAGGTCACATGAGGTTGGTTGAAGGAATATCCCCCCAATACCTTCTTAGCATCAGAGATATTCTGGGGATCTATTTGTATCTGGGGATCTTGCTAGTGCCTTTACCTCCGTGAGAGGCGGTACTTTCAAGGTTTCAGACTTTGCTACCCTGCCCAAACAATGGACCTGAATCACGAGTGATCGCCTATGCATCGATTATACATTGGTTGCTTAGTTGCTTGACTTAGGTGCCACATAGGTTACTTCAAGTTATTATTCCGCAAGTACCTTTGGCAAGATAAGGATCAGACTACACTCAACCTTTATGGAGGATTATCTATCGGGGGGGATCTGACCTACTGGTTGTTAAGCCTACGAGGGCCCTTATAACTGATTCTGTTACCTCCAATATTTAGTAGGGAGTCTCAGGCCCCTCTTGGGCGAGACATAACTTCCTTAGGGAGGGAGGCCACTTTCAGCGACTTTACCCCATTTGTGTGCATATTGGCTGTTTGATTTTTGGTGTGCTCTCTGATTACTATTTGGCCTCAAGAGTTTTTACTAAGTTTTCTTTAGCATGGATAGTGGAGTCCCTTTGAATTCCTTATTTGTTGCTATGCCCCCATGATGTTCACTCATTTTGTGGGGGCCAATCCACTTGTTTTTCATAATGGTATGTAGAACTATGACTCTCAATCCGTGCCTTGGGTCTTTAGTCATTTTCCTGTTGATATGTCTTCACCTTTTCAACCCTCTCCCTGGTACACTTATATGAATTTTAGCATTGGATCTGGGGGCACCATGGCCCCGATTCCTAGGTCTTCATTTGATATGAGTCATGTCCCTCAAACAAATATCACTTTGGGAGGTTGGAACCTCCCCTCTTACGGATATGATCCTAGCTATGCTCTGTCTGGAGCTAGTACTCAAATGGGTGATTATTATTACACCCCATCCGTGTATCCTTCATCCACCATGCCTTCTCTTTAGAACACTTTTCCCATGGCGGGTTCGCATATGTCCCCGGGTCTTTCATACGGGGAACATCAGTTTTATGGTTTGGTCTACCCTCTTCACAGAACCCCTTCATAAGGAGGCAACATATATCCTCACTTGAATAGTCCTTATCATACTTCCATCTCTTCGCAGACTTCAGTGATGATGCCCATACACACCTCTTTAGATCAGTTAGGCAGAAGATACTACCTTTTTGGGTAGGGACGGGGGATAAACCAGGACACTTTCTGGCCTGCAATGTTTCAAAGACAATCTTTCCTTGGACCTTGGTCTCAAATGCCACAACTCACCGCTAGTCTAGTCACTGCTAGTCATACCGAAGCTCCATCACCAACCTCTGCCAGTCATGTTGGAGATGGGTCGATGACCTCTGCAAGTCATGTTGATGACTCACACCCAACAACTGCTAGTTATGATGGGAGCATCACTTCAATCACCACGATTCATATCAATGCCACATATCCAACCTCTGTACATCATGTAGGAGATGACTCTCTCACCTCTAGAAGTCATGTTGAGAGCATGTCACCAACTGGTGGGAACGACGCTGGTGGCATCGAGAAGCCTAGACGTCTCAGACGTAATCCTAAATTCCTTTGCAGGAATTGTGAAGGAGATCACCTTACTTGTTTATGTCCAACTACTGCTGGGATACTAGAAGTGTGGGGCTCACCTAAGATCCCTTCGGATTCTAAGGCGTTTGTGGTTTCCCCACATCCTATTTCTCCTTTGATTGACATGACAATAATGCCTCTACAATTTTCTCCTGACCACACCCCCATTGTCAAGGGTTATGTCTCCCCCACCCCTATTATCACACATCCTCTTCAACCTATAATTGAAGAGGTAGTCATACCAGTTCCATCTCTAGTCAATCCTACTCCCCTTATGGAGGGTGATGCATCCTTCAACCATGTCGTTAACATTCCTAATCCTGGACCTTCTAAATGAGAGAGAGTCTTACTCTCCCTGAGTTCTCTCCCTCCAAGTATTGAGGAGATTCCCTTCGATTAGGACGGTCTTGAGGGGTGTCCAATGCCCCCTCCTATGTATTTTTATGTAAGAGACATCATCTGATATATCGTAGAGACGATATCCTCCGCTAGTGATTTATCCTCCTCAACTTGGTGAGCTTTGGGTTTTCCCAAGCTTATGTTGGCTATTTGTAAGATGCTAACATTTTATAGAAGCCCAACATGGGAGTCTTGTCCCCCCCCAATGATATGCTGCCTAGAAACCTCTTAACGAGTCTGAGTTAAGCTCTTTTCTGACTCGTCTAAAAAGAAAAAAGGATTGCTGAGTGATTTCACCCTTTCACACTCATTAAATAGGACTTGAAAGTTACCGAGTTTAATTTAAGCTCTTTTCTAACTCGTCTTCAAAAAGAGAAAAGATTTCCGAGTGAACTTGTCTCTTTCACACTCATAAATTAGATTTGAAAGGATGTCTATTTGGCACAAGTTTATCCCTTTTTAACGCCAAGTAGACTAAATTTCATGAAAAAGGACATTTTTTGGCGTTAAGTTGTGATTTCATCTCATGCCCTTGCTTGCAGTATTGAGCCTATAGCTAGTTCTCACTTTGCATTATAAACCGTTTGCCTCATCAGTTTTTTCATCCTCAACCAAGAAGAGCCTCGTTAATATCCTTCATAATTTGACACCCTATACCTAGGAGGGAACATTCCCCCAAGTGTCCATCTTCTGCATGCATCTCCTTGCATTGAGCATAGGTATGTTCCACTGCTGGAACTATTTTTTCTTACTTGCGACACTCATTTTTGACTTTGTATCATAACATTCATTTGTCTATGAAAAAACAAAAAAAGACAGGCGGGAAGGGAGTATTATCTTGTATTGGCAGCAGCCGTGTCCCCTTTGAATAGAGAAAAAAATTATTGAGTCCATTCATCATCATAATTTTGGGATTAGCATGGATTTATGATGCACATCCCCCTTCTCTCCTAAGGGCTGTGCGACCTCCGGGTCTAGGATCGATCAAGAACTGAGCCTGATTAACTCTCTAGGTCTCTGCTAGACCCCAACCCCACTTACATAGGTCCTTTCTCCAAATGCATAGGCTGAATGAGTCCTGCGGTTTCTCTCCTGAGCGTTATTCAAACCTCGATGGCAAACGAGCGTATCTATTCTCTTCTAAGCCCCTTTCCCTCACGCGACCACAGATCGTGACCACGAGCCTAAACAAAGGCGCATCATGATTTTGTGAGTCGGGTATTTGTATGAGAGTCCCCCTAACTCTCCTAATCTCTGAAACCCCAACAAGGGTCTAGTACTCGCTAGCTCCTCCCTTATCCTCTTTCCAAATGACCCCTCACTATGAACTGGGTCCAAGCCTCCAAGCACGTCAGGATTTCACATATCGAGAATTCCCACTGTGAATGACTTATGTTCCCCAACTCTCGAAATGTTGATATTTTGGAGCTCTCAATCCGACCGTCCTACTTTCCCCATGATCTGACGATTCAGATCGTGTCAATATTTCATGTATCGCGAAGTCGAAATACTTTCCAACTCTGCTCTCCCGATCCCTGAAATACCGAAATGCCGATCTTTCAGATTTGATGGTCCAGATCCTTCCTTGATCCAACGTCTCAGATCAAGTCATGATTTCACATTTCGCGAGTCCTTACGACTCAACCTATGACTCCATTGAGCCACAAGTCAGAGAAATGATGGTCTCTCACCACGTTCCCTCCTTGACAATGGATGGTCCTGATCTTATTCTAGGACTTCGGGTCTCCGCGCTTCAACGATCTCAATTTTCAAACTGAAAACCCCACGACGATTTTCCTAGAGTGCACGATATGCTAACAGGAATCCTCTGAAAGATCGATGGATCACAGATCTTCGGCTCTCTGAGCTTCAAAAATCTCAATCTTTTATCCTCCGTGTTCTTTCAGAATGACTTCACCCAAAATTCATGATCACGCACCACGCATCCTATTCAGGATCTGACGACCCAGATCTCCTCCAACACTTTGGGCTTCAAGAGTCTCAAATATCAACATGACTCCTTTGCTCTGCTTCTAGAGTGCTTTCACCTGTAGCTGACGGATTCTCGACACGTGTCTCCCACTTGATCTAATGGCTCCGCTCCGTTCGGTTGATTGAACGACTGAGATTTCACTTCGGAAATCCGAGACTCCAGATTTCAGGAATCTTCAAACCTTGATGGGTTTTCATGGATGCAAAGCATTAAAGCTCACAAACCTTGGCAATATTGGACGACTGTTGATCTCCTGCGCTATGATCCAATGACCTCTGTTGCTCCTCCTCCTTAGCTTCCGATCTTTCTATCTTAGAAAATTTCTATGTGTTTGAAGGTTCAAACCCTCGCTCCTCCTACAAGTCTAATTCTTGGACTTCGTTAACACTTACGAAAAATTGTGATTTCTTGTGAGCTTGGTCTTTGTGGAAACTTCAAAATCCCGTGCACTCCTTACATTTCAGGGATTTTGGACTACTTAGGTTCAAAGATTTCTCCAAGAGAATCTCCTCTCGCCCTCCTGGCGTTCTTCTTTAACTCCGTTCGCACTTTGTGACAGAATCTTACGCATATTCAAATTCCTGAAGACGAATGTGCACACCTTGTAGCAGTCTCTTTGCACTCTTTGCAAAGCCCCTTCGACCCTTAGTCGAATCACAAACTTGTTCACTCCTTGCACTAGATCTCTACGCAAGAGTTTGAGTTCTTGCGGATGACTGTGCACCAGTCTCTTTGCACTCCTTGTAAAGGAAAAGTTTATTGTTATCTCTTCTGAGCTTTGGAACCAAAACAGATTCCATCAACGCACTCCTTGTGTTTTGTGTGCACACCTTGCACTACATCAACAGAAGAGAAACAATTGAATCTATGCTAACATTCATAGTTCCATATACTCATAACGAGATTCATTCATTCATTCATGAAAACACAAACAACGGGGAATTGCAAAAAATGTTCACACCATGCATTAGATCAATTTTCCTGTGTTATATTCAAAAGTGAAAAATGGCTACAAATGAAGTAAAAAACAACAACTGGAATCTGAAATCTCCTACTAGCTTGGAGCTTCAAAATCTACTTGCTAACTAGCCTCATTTGGGTGTACAAAATCTCTATTTATATCATAGGGATCTTAGGGTTCCCCCTGGCTACTTGTCTACTCTATAACTTAACCTAACGACTATCTAGACCAGTCACATTACAGAGATGGAGTGGAAACTCCCACTTTTCTCGTAATTGTTCAAGCGTGTCTCACAGGATTTTTTCGACGTTGAGTTCAAGCATGCCTCAAAAGATTAATTCCGACGTTGAGTTAAGGCAACTTCAAAATATCTGCTGTAACTACAAGCGTTGAGCTCCTGTATAGATTCTTGGATGCTGATAGGTCTTGCTCCGGGCAATTTCTAGTGATGCTCCTGCATCATACTCCCCTTGAAAAAAAATCATGGACTCCCATCCATGAGCTCCCGCACTGACTTTCCATGCTTCTGGATAGAAACTTCATTTTCCCAACTGGCATATTCTATTGGGTGTCCCTTCCAGTTGACCAAATATTCAAAATAGGTCTTCCTTCTGGTCTTTTTACCAATCCTATGATCAACAATATTTTCCATCTATGGTTTTTCTGCTATAGGCATTTGTTTCTCCCACTAAATCTTCTCTTGATCTTCTGACCCCTCTGTGTCATATTTCCTGTAAGGATACATGTCCAAAAAATTGAATATGGGTCTTATGCCCACATCATCTGGTAGCTCAATCTCATAGGAATTTTCCTCAAACTTCCTCAAGATCTTACATGGTCCTATCTTCTTCATCTTTAACTTGTTGTATGTTCCCCTAGGGAACCTTTCTTTTCTGATATGTGCTAGAACCCGATCTCCTACTTTAATTTAAGGTTCCCTACGATGTTGATTAGCTCTATGCTTGTACTCCTGGTTAGAACTCTGTAGTTGTCCTCTAATTTGGCTATGGAGCCTCTGCATTTCTGCAGCAAAATCTTCTACTCTAGCGCTCTTGATATCACTCTGTTCCAAGTCTCTCAACTCAGATACTCCCCTGGGTTGCATTCCATACAATATTTGGAATGGGCTCTTTTTAGTGCTCCTATTTGGTGAGTCATTGTATGCAAACTCTGCTTGCGGTAGAATATGATCCCACTAATTATGGTGCTCAGTGACCAGACTCCTCAATAAATTTCCCAAACTTCTGTTTACCACCTCAGTTTGCCGATCTATCTGGGGTGATAAGTTGAGATAAAGGAAAAATATGTCCCCAACGTCTTCCACAGTGTTCTCCAAAAGTGACCAACAAATTTTGTGTCTCTGTCCGAGACAATGCTTCTGGGTAGGCTGTGAAATCTTACCACTTCCTTGAAAAATAGATTTGCAACATGTTTTGCATCACTAGTCTTATGGCATGGGATAAATGTGCCATCTTTGAAAATCTATCCACCACCACAAATATGGAATCAAATCCTCTTTGTGTTCTTGGCAGTCCCAACACAAAATCCATGCTTATTGCATCCTAAGGCCTCTCTGGTATTAGAAATGGTTGATACAATCCCATGTTCTGTCTCTTCCCTTTTGCATGTTGGCAGATCCTACATCTGTTCACAAACTTTATCACGTATGTTCTCATAACTGGCCAATAGTATGAACTTCTCAACTGTGCAAACATTTTATAATGGCCAAAATGTCCAGCCAATCCTCCACTGTGCTTCTCCTTCAAAAGGTTATCCCTCATTGAGCATTTTGGTATGAATAACTAATTTCCCTTGAACAACAATACCTCTTGGATCATGTACTCTATCCACTGGCTTTTGTCTCTCAACACAAGATTTTCACATGCTTCATATGCCTCTTTAAAATCTGTATCATCACAATACATGTCCTTAAGGTGTTCAAACCCCAAGGTCTTCACCTGGAATTCCTGTAGAATCAAACATATTCTGCTTAATGCATCAACAACTTTGTTAGCATTCCCAACAATATGTTTTATGAAAAAAGTAAAATTCTGCATAAACTCAACCCATTTTGCATGCCTTTGATTCAATTTTTCCTGCCTGGTTATGAATTGTAAAGCCTTGTTATCGCTATACAAGACAAATTCCTATGGGACAAGATAATGTCTCCATTTATTCAAGGCTTGAGTTATGGCATAAAACTCGTCATACGTGGAGTATTTTCTCTTGGTCTCATTCAGCTTCTCACTGAAATAGGCAATATGTCGATTATCCTGACTAAAAATTGCTCCTATTGCAACTCCACTCGCATCACATCTCACCTGAAATGTCTTTCCAAAATTCAGCAAGACCAGAATTGGTCATTTTGTTATTTTCTCCTTCAGTATATTGAAGCTCCTCTCCACCTCTTCCATCCATTTAAAAGACTTGTGCTTCTTCTTCACTGTATCCATCATTGGTGCACAAATCCCACTGAAGTCTCTGATGAACTTCCTATAGAAACTTGCCAAACCATGAAATCTCCTTACCTCAAACATACTCCTTGGTGACGACCATTCTTTGATTGCTTTCACCTTGTCTAGATCCATCTTTAGTTCATTCGAAGAGATCACAAAACCCAAGTAAATGAGTTTTGTTTTCATAAAAGAGGACTTTTTCAGATTTATCAATAGCTTCTCCTACTGTAGCCTCCTCATCACTAATGTCAGGTGCCTCAAATGATCCTCTTTAGTCTTGTTAAAGATCAGTATATCATCCAAATATACAACCACAAACTTTCCAATGAAATCTTTCAGTATTTCATTCATCAACCTCATAAAAGTACTCGGGGAATTTGTTAAGCCAAATGTCATAATAAGCCACTCAAACAAGCCTTCATTTTTCTTAAAGGTTGTTTTCCACTCATCACCTTCTCTCATCCCGATCTAGTGATACTCGCTTTTCAAATCTATTTTGGAAAAGAAATTTGCTCCACTTAAGCAGTCCATTAAATCATCCATTCAGGGTAAAGGAAATCTATACCTGATGGTGATCTTGTTAATGGATCTCGAGTCTGTACACATTCTCCATCCTGCATCCTTCTTTGGACTTAACATAGTTGGTACTGTGCATGGACTCAAGCTCTCTCTAACCAAAACCTTGTCTAACAATTCTTGGACTTGGTTCTTCACCTCCTCGTTCTCTCGAGGTGTCAATCTGTATGCTTCTTTGTTTGGAAGACTTGCTCCTGGTATCAAGTCAATATGGTGGCTGATACTTCTGATGGGCGACAATGAGTTAGGAAACTCATCCACCACTATGTCAGTGAAATTATCCAACAACTCCTGAACTTCTTCAGGCAAATCATCCATCGATGTACTTGTAAGGATAGCTCTGGGTTTCCTCACCACAACGAACTGCATCTCTTGTTCTTCCTCGAATTCTTTCAAAAGTTCCTTCCCACTCATGAGAAGTATGCTTGTGTTGGCTTCCTCTTTCACTTTCTTCTCCTCTATTGGCAGAAACATGTGTTTTCTACCATTCTTCTCTAAGGTGTATGTATTCTTCCTCCCATCATGAATGACATTCTTGTCAAACTTCCATGGTCTTCCCAACAAAATGTGGCACACATCCATGGGAATTACATCACATAGAATTTCATCTCTATATCCTCCTATCTTAAATTCAACCAAGCATTGTTTAGTAACCATTACCTGGTGTCCYTTCTGCAACCATGAGACTTTGTATGGCYTCGGGTGTGCAGTTGTCTCCAGATCCAACTTCTCCACCATCTCTGTGGACACTAWGTTATTAGTGMTCYCACTGTCGATTATCACCTTGCATAMTCTATCTTTAGTCTTGCAAGCTGTTCTGAAGAGACTGTTCCTTTGCACYGGATTTTCAACTTATKCCTCTGGTTTTAAGAGAACTTTTCTCAACATCAGGGTTCTCCCATCCTCTACTCCTTCTGCTTCAACATTCYCTCTYYGTGCTTCTGAAATGTGAGCTTCACCTCCTCCTTCTTTATTTTTCTYGGGACATTCCCAAGACATATGTCYTGTCTTTCCACAGGCATAACATATTACTTCTCCTCTTCCTCTTCTTCCTCTTCCTCTAGAAGAACTTCTCCCACCACCCTGTCTTTGTCAAGAAMTTTCTCCTCTTTCCGAGTGRGTGTGTGGTTTCTCAGCCTCATTCCTTAGAATTATGTGMTTTGTCATGGGTAACTCCCTTACCTCTATTTGGGGCTGGKATTTTACCCCTTCCTYRCTGGCTTTGTTTTYTRRCCAACTTCTCCTCTGCTTTCAATGCAAACTGATAAGMATCCTCCACTATCTTTACTAACATCATGCTGAGCTCATCCYGGATTTCATATCTCAGGCMATTTATATATTTGGAAAWTTTTTCTTCATCTCTCTCCCTTTGTCCAGTTCTGATGTTCAGCCTATAGAACTCCTTTGTGTACTCCTTAACTATCATCCCTTTCTGTCTCAGGTTCTACATCTTCCTGAACATATTGATTTGATAATCCTTGGGCATAATATTAGCCTTCAACTTGGATACCATTATGTCCCAACTCTTTATCTTCTATTTTMCTTTKCTTCTCCTCTCAGCCTGCAGTTCATCCCACCACARCATTGCATGTCCTTTTATCTTGGTAACATCCTRTTTCACCTTTTTCTCTTCATYRATCTMTTCATAGTTGAAGTGTTTATCCATGGATCTTATCCAATCCAACATCTCTTCCGCRTCTAAATTGCCTTCATACATTGGGACCTCTATCTTGGCTCTACCTCCCAATCTTTCAAYTKCTCTCAGCAAGTGTTCTTCGGCAACATCCTCTCTTGCARCTTCTTCAATGACATTCTCACCCATGGATTCTTCTCTCTCTGCATCACTGATGTCTCCAGTGTCAGGTGCTYGTCTCTATGCTACCTCCATCGCTTCTAATATTGCAYGAAGTTCTCGCATCTCYCTTTCTATAGCTYGATTGGATAAAGGTGCTTCCGCTCGTTTCCTCAGTGACATTGTGTTGACTATCTGTCACACACAKAGTACAACTMCGAGTTCTTTCTGTATCTTCTTCTTTGCATGCAGTCTRTAAGCAAAAATTCTCTCTYTGATAACACTTGATGCAGACCCCCCTTCTCTCCTAAGGGTTGCGCRACCTCCTGKTCTAGGATYGATTAAGAACTGATCCTGATTGACTCTCTAGGTCTTTGCCAGACCCCAACCCCACTTACACAGGTCCTTTCTMCAAATGCGTAGGCTRAATGAATCCTTCAGTTTCTCTCTTGAGTGTTATTCGAACCTCAATGCCAAACGARCGTTAKCTCTTCTCTGGTAAGCCCCTTTCCCTCACACTGCCACAGACCGTGACCATGAGCCTAAAMAAAGGCACATTGTGATTTCGCAAGTCGAGTATTTGTATGAGAGTTACCATGACTCTCCYGATCTCTRAAACCTCGACAAGGGTCTAGYRCTCGCTAGCTCCTCCCTTATCCTCTTTCCAAATGACCCCTCRCTATGACCTGGGGCCAAACCTCCAAGYGTGTCAGGATTTCRTGTATYGMGAATTCCCGTTGCGAATCACTTATGTTCCWTGACTCCCAAAATGTYGATATTTCAGAGCTCTCAATCCGACAKTCATGCTTTCCCAAYGATCTRATGRTTCAGATCACGTCRGGATTTTGYATATCGCGMAGTCGAAAKAYTTTCCACCTCTTCTCTCTCGATCCCCRAAATAYCGAAATGTTGATMTTTTAGATATGAWKGTCTAGATCCTTCCTTGATCCAATARCTCAGTTCAAATCATGATTTTGYGTTTTGYGAGTCCTTATGACTCAACCTTTGAATCCCCCAAGCCACGAGTCARCAAAACACTGGTCTCTCACCACGTGCCTTCCTTGAYGATGGATGGTCCCGATATTATTYTRGGACTTCGGGTCTCCACACTTCAACRATCTTAGTTTTAAAAATGAAAACCCCACGATGATTTTCCCRKAGCRCACAATCTGYTGACAGGTTTCCTTCGACAGATYGACAACTTACRACTCTTTGTCTCTYCGAGCTTTGACAATCTCAATCTTTCATCCTCTGCATTCTTCCRGAATGACTTCATCCGAAATTCATGATCTCGCACCCCGYATCCTGTTCTGGATCTAATGAACCAGATCTCCTCCAACACTTCGAGCTTCAGGAGTCTCAAATCTCAACGTGACTCCTTCGCTCTGCTCTTGGAGTTCTTTCACCCAGAKCTCACAAMTTCTTGACACRTGTCTYCTGCTTGATCTATCGRCTCCATTCCATTYGAATGATCGAAYGACTCAGATTTCWCTTCGGAAATTCGGGACTCTGGATTTCAGGAATCTCAGATTTCAAACCTTGATGGGGTTCCGTGGATGTGAAGCATTAAAGCTTGCACACCTTGGMAAKATYGRATGRCTATTGATCTCCCACGCTGYGACCCAACRACCTCTRTTKCTCCTCCTCTCGAKMTTYCRATCTTTCTATCTTAGAAAATTTCTAAGTGTTTGAAGGTTCAAACCCTCKCTCCTCCTACGAGTCTGAGTCTTGGAMTTCGTTAACACTTACRAAAAAGTGTTATTCCTCATGAGCTTGGTCTTTGTGGAGACTTYRAAATCCATCRCACTCCTTGCGTTTGAGGGATTTTTGACAACTCAGGTTTGAATATTTCTCCAAGAGAATCTCCTCTCGTCCTCCTGGYGTTCTCCTTTAACTCTGTTCGCACTCTGYGAYAGAMTCTTACGCAGATTTGAMTTCATGTGGATRACTGTGCACACCTTGCAGCARTCTCTTTGCACTCSTTGCAAARCCCCTTTGACCCTTAGTCGAATCAYRGACCTGTGCACTWCTTRCACTAGATCTCTACRCAAGAGTTTGAATTCTTGCGGACWACTGTGCACRCCTTACACTCCTTGCAAAGGAAAAATTTCRTGTTATCTMTTCTRAGCTTCAGAATYGAAACAGATTCCATCAAYGCACTCCTTGCGTTCTGTGTGYAGACCTTGCACTACCTCAACATAAGAGAAACAATTGAAACTATKCTAACATTCACAGTTCCATCTACTCATAATGAGATTCATTCATTCATTCATGAAAACAAAAACAACAGGTAATTGCAAACAATGTTCACACCATGCATTGGATCAATTTTCCTYTGTTATATTAAAAAGTGAAAAATGGATACAACTAAAATAAAAAACRACAACTGGAATCTGAAATCTCCTACTAGCTYRCAACTTCAAAATCTACTTGCTAACTAGCCTCACTTGGGCGTACAAAATCTCTATTTATCTCAGAGGGCTCCTAGGGTTYCCCCTGGCTACTTGTCTACTCTATAACTTAACCTAATGACTATMTAGACCARTYKCATTCTAGAGTTGGAGTGGAAAATCCCACTTYGMTCGTAATCGTTCAAGTGTGTCTCACARGATTTTTCCAGTGCTGAGTTCAAGCRTGCCTCAAAAKATTAATTCCGAYGCTGAGTTAAGGTGGCTTCAAAATATCTGTTGTAGCTACYAGCGTTGAGCTCYCGTATAGATTCCCAGATGCTGATAGGTCTTKCTCTAGGCGATTTCCARCGATGCTTCTRCATCACTTTAGGAAGCTGAGCCCRTTACAAAGTMYTCTCTATCGACKGGTTACTCTTCCAGTCCCTATAGAGAAATTTCATTGATGCCTCCTACATCTCATGGTTTCATCATTGASTGTATGYTGCTAGAGTCTTCCATATGTCTCATSCTCTTGTTCAAAGGAAATATATCAACCTGTGTTAGCCACTTCTCAAAACTCTTGACTTTTCATGTCGGCCATACCCTTAATTTGTCTCAGAGTCATATGATATTGTAGTCCTATCACACACCCTAGTCCTACTTTCATCATTCGTAGGTAACCTTGAACCCAGTAGTCGAGATTTCATCATTGGTCGTTGACTGGGTGGTTTCCCTTGTGTTCGAAAACAAGAAATCTATTCACACATTGGGATTCGTGTAGTGTCTTGGATGCCATTAGCCTTATTGGTGGTTTCCTCACCTTTGTCAGAAATTTTTCTCATTGGTTTCTATTCAGAGGGTCTTTTTCGTGTACCACTTGCACTTGGCACACGTGAAAGATGCACAAGGTCATTGGTTCATGAACATGTTCTTTGTCTGATTTCCTCCAAATCATGAAGTTGTTGCTTTGTATCTCGTGCTGACTGATGAGAGATGCCTTAATTCTCTCCTTTCAACGGGTGTTCTTCCATCAACTTCATCTCATCTATTCTAGAAATGGGACCTAGAGTCTTATGAGTACCTTGAGGCTTGCAGTGATTAGTGGTAGGTTCTCTTGCCATCGATAGTTGGGAATACATTAATGTCTCCTGATCTATGAATTCTTCAGGTGTTCGACACCGAGTCCTTTATTCACCCTTGTAAGAATGTACTCGGTGCCTTGATACCTACTTTCATTATCATTAGGTTGTCTCGCGTTTGTTAACGATATACTTCAATGATCGGTAATCAAATGATGTCTCATTGTGTTTGACCTCAACTCCTTTATTCACATGATGTAGACTTTCACCCTTGGTGGATTGTGTATAAGACTTGAAGACATCAGTATGAGGCCGCAACTTTCCTGAGTTGTTTCTTAATTTTCATTGACCAGTACCTATATGACTTCAATGATCATGGGAGATCAGATTGTACTCCATTGTATACAAATATCTTCAGATTTATTTTGAGACTGGTTCTACTGGGCCTTGTTCATGACTATGACATCTTTTGGCATGTAACCGTATTTGTATTTTCCCATTCGTAGCCATAGACAGTTGTTTGGTATATTTTCACATGGATCTGCAGTGTAATCCTATTGGAAGCCATGTATGCAAAGTCAGTACAGAATGTAAGGAGCAACTAGTTATTCCAGCTGGTTCCCCATCACTCCACTTTTGGGTTGTTTATAATATATTTCGGCCATCACAGATACTCCTTTGACCTTACACATTAGGGGGCATCTGTTATAGCAATATTTTCCTCACCCTATGCAATCTTGCACAGACGACATTTTTCCATTTCCCTATGCATACTTATCATCCCTTTTTGTAAAATCCTAGAGCTAAAAATACATATTTTTCCACATGTATGCATCTTGCCTACTATACAACATGCGTATACATAGGCTGCACCACTACATCCCACGTACATCGAGATTTGTGCCAAAAAAATGAAAATTAATGTTGGGTTTCCATGTCACGACAGGAGATCTATGATCTTTGGCCTTCCATATACTGGAAACATTCTGACTTGGCCCTTCAGTTCCATTTGAAGGCTATAAATGGGCCAATTCCAAGCCATGGAAAAGGGAGAAAGAATTCAACTTTGAGAGCAAAGTTACTCTGGAGAAATTATTTACTTCATATTGAGTCTGCATCCCTTTGTCCTTTAAGTATGAACACAGTGTTAAGCCCCCAAGCTCTTCCCTTATTGATTGAGAACCTCATTGTTTCTTTTTTATGAGCTTTCCTTTGGTGGAGGATTGAAGTGGTGGAGGCCCAGCTGGAAGGAACTTAGTTTCTTGGTTCCAAACCATTTTGACACGAAAGTATGTAACATTTTCACTTCTGTTGATCATATATTAATATAATTAATATTTTCCTGTCCAATTGATATCTTGTAAATATTTGAATTATTATTGGGCATATTTGTCATGTTTATTAATGGATTATGCTATTGAATGTCCTAACATCATTTATTATCACTATGTCCTTGCTTTGCTTGGTTGTTGAGGACTAGTTGCATGTATATTGCTTTAGGTCAAGTGCTCAACGATGGACTTCATCGAATGTCTGGACGAGGTAGGCCTTTTATCTTGTCTTGCTAGATATTTGTTTACATAGCATACTTGAGAAAATAGTTCATTTCTGCAGTCATTTCCATCTTTTGTGGTTTACCCTAGCCATAGAGAGATTTTCCTTGTAACACTATACCTCTAATATTTAATATGAAAATCTAATATGAAATTTAAAAAACATATAACTATCATACATCTTTTCCATATCAAAGGAGTCTCCAAGTGATTCTTTGAATGCCTTCAAATATGTTAGATGTGCTCACTTCTACAAACAATAAATTCACTTTTAATATTTTGGAACAGGTCTTTGTTCCTTCATGGAGTTTCTAGATGATAATAAGATATTCAAAGAATGCCCTAATCAAATCATTATATCCAATCTACTAAATCTCATGAACTAGACTTTGTCCTTAGCAATGCTCCCAATATGTTACCTCAAATACCCACAATCAAATATATTCAATTTCTTGAACAAAGTGTGATCCTAAAGTTACTTATGAAGGTTTCCAATTATCATCACAATAACTCTTTCCCTCACTTTAGGTCATCTATCCTTTGGAACAAGGGGGAAAATAGAAATATAATTTATGACATTCTTTAAAAATAAAGGGATGGTGGACTAACATGACCAATGCCTATCCAACCGGACAACAGTTTTAAGATCAATAATTAATAGGGTTTGGACAATATGAAAGGAGGGGTAGTTATTCTATTATAACCATGCTCTAACTAACCACATGGATTTACTTCAATATTTATAAAATTAAAGGAGGGCTCTTCCAAAGATTCTTGAATCCACAACAAGTACAAAATCAACCAAGTAATAACATGCAACAATTAAGATTAAAGGATAATAACATTTTAAACCATAAATGAAATAAACAAAGTAGGAAGACTTCTTTATTGAATGAACAACCAAGAATACAACATTATTCAAGTGTTATTTCACCACAATATCAAGAGGGATTAAATGTGTGACAATTAACCTTGAAGCCTATATATGTCATCCCTAAAAATAAAATTAACCACCCTAACTAATAAATTACAATAGTAAATACCCTTCAATAAACACAATGATTACAACAAGAAAAAAAAAAGGATTCACCTCAATCTTAACTTGTTCCTTTTAGAGTAAAATTTCCCTTCTTCAAAGATCACACCAACAAATTTGTGATTGCAATTTCTAGCCATTAAATCAACCCAATAAACATAAATAATGATGAAGAACCTCACGTTGAAATGCCCCTTAACTTATTCCTCCAAAAATATATTTAAATATGCTTGGATGGGGACTTTCACAACTACATCCATGCCTCTAGAAAATGAATCTCCCATATATGTATTCCTTCGTCCATCCCAAATTGGGGCTTCATCTATCTAGGGTTTAAATAGGTGAAAGTAATGTTTTAATATATAGAAAGTGTCCTCCAAACTAGGGTGCACCTCCCTAGGGATTTCTTTAGGTTTAGGGCCTCTTGAACCCTATTTCTCCACCATAGTGATATATCCAAAGATAACACTCCTTTTTTAGAGTGCAAATGATGTTCCATATGGTATTATTTTAGCTTTTAGGTCAAAAAATTGACTTGGGACCTATTTTACCTCATTGAGTCTTTGTTTAGGGGCTTGGACCATGTCAACCATGCCACATGGAACTTCCTCATGCAAAGGTATCTCCTCCAAATATGTAGAAAATGGATCAAACTAAGTGTCCTAGCTCAAATATCAAGGGTAGAACATTCCTCAAAATATGTGGAATATGCCTCAAATAATGTGTAATGCCCCTTATAGTCACTTCAATTTGCTTTAAATGGATTCTTACACAAAACATCCCTTCTACAAAGGGGTATACCTATTATCAAGCAACCAAAATGATTTCTTGAAGTGGAATAATTCTCATCAACTGAAATCTTTTGTTCAAATACATTCTTCCATTGTCTCATGACCTCATCCAAGCTAGGGAATTCCTATTCTAGACTCTTTTATTTCCTTCTATCATGCCCCAATGCTTCCTCCAAAGTAGGGAGTTTTGGTCCTCTATATTTTTTCTTGCACATGCCATGCTCCAAACCTTTGGTAATGTAGGGAATTCATACTTTTAGTTGTAGTTGACCCCTTTATTGATCTATAAATGGTAGGCCTATGGCTTGTCCGTTTCACCAACATGAATTCTTCTACGAAAAAATATTCTTTCTAGCTTGATCTTCTTTGATTGGTTGTAATCCCTGCAATATGAAAGTAAATAGCAACGCCATCCATAATATGGACCAATCAATCTCCCAATAGTTGGGTTGATGAAATGACAAACACGTTGATGGGGAGAAGGGAAAGTCGACTATCCACAAGTCATGTTGGTAGAGGAAAGTTGAGACAAGTGAGTGAAAGGGCATCCAACTACGTGGAATCCGAGTCAAGCAATGAGGGGTCGATCAATTTCTTTGTTAGTCAGGTCGACCCTTGTCTCGTTGACCAAAGGAGGCAAATCGACCCAATGAAAACACTTGTCGAAAGGAAGGCAAATCTAGTAAAACAAACATCATTGTCGGTTGAATACAGATGAGGAAAACAAAAAAAATGTGGGGTGGAGTAACCCAGCAAAGCAAGTCGACTAAATAGTCCAAATGACTATCTAGAGGGAAAATTTACTCTTCAAAAGCCAATACACTTACTAGGGAAAATTTAATACTCCATGACAATTTTAAAATTTTGGGGGGGAGATTTTGGAATCCCACAATTAATAAAAATTCCTATGGATGATTTCTATATCCCACGACAAGTGAAAAACATCCAGGAGTCTAAAAATCTGACTAGGTAAGTTTAAATTCACCTAGGAAGCAAAATAATGCTATGTACAGCCAGTGGGAAAAATAAAAATGTGCAACAACGATAAATTGTGTGCATGGGTGGTACATGATGAAAATTTACTTCAAGAAAGTATGCATAGAGCATTGAAACTCATAATAAAATGCATTAAATCACATATATCAACATTTAAATGGGATTATTTTATTATGCCTGGGAGAAAATTACAAAGGGGTGAGCTATACACAGACTCTATGTATTGCTACTCACTGAAAATACAAAATTGTAGAGTCTAAGGCTCAGTGACACCTTCACTTAGAGTGAGCAAGTGCTTTAACTCCTTCATCCACGTAACTTCAAGCAGGCTACCCTCTTCGAGCTCTAATTTTTGCTATTGTCCTTCCCTATTCCTCCTTGCATCTTCCTTCCATTTTTTTTCTTCACTACCACTTTAATTATTTTTAATGGGATGCGTTTTGAAGGCCAACTATCATAGTTGTTCATTTCACCTTCCCGTTGTGCTGAAAGTCCAAATAAAATGAAATAAAACAAAACATGTTTATTTACAAAATTTACAAACATTTTCCAAGATCCAATTCAGATAATTTATTCACCATAAATCATGCTTTGGACCTACAACATGGTAGGGTGTTCTTCTTCTAATATTGGAATCCCTTTGTGCAATGTTCCTATAAAAATATGCAATCATTGTATAACTACTAATCAATTCCAAGCGTCTTCTGACCTGCTTAGAAAGAGAAGAAAGTCCCATGCAAATGTGAAATGACCACTACATTTTCAAGGGGTAATATGCAATGTTTCTTTTTTCAAACCACATAAGTCATAATTTATCAAACCATTTGATGATCAAACTATATTTGTAAAAAAAATATATAATTTATCTTAGGTGATAACCAATCGATTTCTTGTTACTACCTATAAAATTTGACAACAACAACATTCCATTAGTGTCACATGCACAACATGGACAATAATTATGAAAACAAATCTCAGAATAAAATATTTGGAGAAATAACAAAATTTCATATCAATTAGTGGGAACTTACAACAAAAAGAAATGACAATGGAAAATATCTTTAGAAATATATGAAAAAAATTCTA
>JZKD02S2001659.1:8652-21497 GCA_000966675.3 Picea glauca | reverse complement strand
AATAGTTTATTTACCAGGGACTTAGACTGATACAACTTCCCCAACTTTTCCCATAAATCCTTGGCTGTAGCTTCCTCTGACAGATTCAATAATACTAAATCGGAGAGACACAGTCAGATTGTGCTCTTTGCCTTCCGATCCATCTTTTTCCAGTCATCTGCAGAAGTTCCTGTAGGTGTAGTACCTGGATCTACCGCGATCCACTGATCTCTGTCCACCAAAAGATCTTCCATCTTGAGCTTCCACAACTCAAATCTTTTCCCATTAAACTTCTCAATCTCCATCTTGAAATTGCTTGCCATTTCTTTTCACCTGAAAAACAGTACCACAAATCTCCCACTGTAACAAGACTTATCATAGTCCCAAGCCAAACCTTTGACCAAAAAGGCATCCCCCTGAAGCCAATAAAGCTCTGATACAAAAAGTAAATTCTAACCTTGTACAATATCTACTGCAAACATATATTCAGAAAAAACATAAAAGATACAATGGAAAATACAAACATTACATAGAGATTTTTCCCTTGGAAACCCAAACCGGGAAAACGAACATATTCTATATTCATTCATTGTGTTAAAATGTTTACAATACAAAATACATATAGGAGCCAGCGGCATCCAAAACTCTAACCTAATGACCTGGATTAGTCCAAAACCCTAATTCCTTAACCGGAAATAGAAAACCATCGGCAAAGAAACCATGTGCCGAAAAACCACCTAAATATAATGCAGTCCCTAAAATGTGGTCCCGATGCGAAAGAATATAACACACACCCAACACTATTACAAAACACAATCCCAAGGATTAAGTATCCAACATTATGATATTAATTATGAACCCAAGTAAATGATAAATGCGTTAATATATATACACTTACACTATGCAACAATTTACTAAATAAGTAAGACACTAAGAAAGTTCCCAAATTATGCTTTAGAGATGACTTCAGGTGAAACATAAACCATGAGAGATGCCAATACTTTAAGTGAAACACAAGTTGATGTTAATATGTGAAGCTTTAAGAATAATTCTAGTTTGTGTTTAAATGAAAACAAGTGGAAAGACTTGACTTGTCAAATTGTTAAATCTGATTTATTGAAGCAACATGTTAATTTTAGATTTGCAATTAAAATGAAACCAGCCCAAGCACAAGATGTACTCTTAAAATGGACACTTAGGGTTAGATTATGACGAGGAAACAAAAGATAAATCAATGAAAGAAACATCCCAATATGACTCAAAACAAGTATAATATGAAAGCATATGTATGTGATAAAATTTAGACTTGAATCAAATGTAAATCCAACTTATGTTATTGAAATGTTACTTTGGATTTACTGTAATTAATCAAAAACATTCCTTAATTGAAATAAAATTTTCAAGTCTATACTGAGATTTTATATCATGAAATAGAACAAGACTCGAGACTTATGCAATTCTGATTTTTATGTATTTTAAGACAATTTCCAGATTTACAAAATTGATGTAAATAACCCAAAGATCAAAGATACAACTTGGAATTACTAGATCTAGGGAAATATTTCAATTAGGTTTTTTAAGATAAGAATTTTTAAAGAAAAACCCTAACTAAACTATTCTAGTGAATGAATATTCTTGAAATTTAAACAACTAGACTTAGAATCAAATCTAATTTAATGATATTCATTGGATTTTCCTTAAATTTTTAATAAACAAAAAGTAAATAAAATATTTTGGATTTTTTAATATATTGGTGATTGATGGAAAAAAACAAGGGCCTAAATCCTAGGGCTAATGGGGTCAATAAGGAAAACTTCTAAATGACCTATTTTCTTAATGGATTAGAGAAAAGAGACAAAGTTATGACAGACTCAACAACCTCCTCTATAATCTAGATGAAACTAGAAACCACGACCTTACAAAGGAAGGGGTCCTAGAAGGATCACCTTCAATTGGCAATATCAACTTTAATCTAGTAGTTAAAACCAATTACCTTTCTAGAATGCATGGATGATATACAAAACAAGGAACCAACGAACAACTACTAAACTAACAAAGGAAAAAGGGCAAGAGTTACCTCACTTGCAATGTTCCCAAGTGGTAGATTTTACCCTTCACATGGATCGATTTGTTAACCTATGTAGGAGACTTGACATCCACATCCAATATTGAAGCACAAAAATGAGAACCAAGGAAGAAGAACTTGAATAAACACTAAATCATCTCTACAAGATATTCAACAATATATTCTCAAATATGCCAATCAACAACAAATAAAGGGAAACCTCTTATATAGAGAGGAGGGTCAACAACCATTTTATTAAAATATTATTTTTCTCCTTAGATCAAGCTTAGGAGATCATAAAAAAGGTCTATCCTCCATCTAACTACACGGACAAGGTTGAAAATACATAAACTATTGTGGTAGTTGTACCATATGTACAAGTATCTCCCAAGAGAGAGAGGACGTCCCACCAAAAAATAGGAAGATAACAGTCAAAGGGGGCCAATATTCCTCCTCAAAGTGTGGTATCCACCTCAATCACCTCCTCAAAGCAAGATCAAGCCATCAAATGAGCAAACAACTAGGAGAAGAGGTCCTCTAGGCCACACATGTGGCACATTTGAATTCCCAAAGGTGGATGGCTCTCTAAAACTAACATCAAACTATTGTATGTGATTTCTCCAAGGTGTAACAACCTCCCAACTCCATTCCAACCACCTCCCTCAAGTCTCAGAAGGCCAAAACAACCCACGCATGCCAAGGAAAGCTCCAATGGTTCGATAATGTGATCTCTAAGGTGGATAACTCCTCAAGGAGTGTGACTCGCACCTCCAAATATGTGAGATAATGTAAAGCACTTCGTGAAAGATGATGTGGCATGATGTAACGAGCCTGTGTGCATGAAAAATTGTCCAAGAAAGCTCAAGGAATGGGAGATAAGGGCCCTCTAAGCTCTTAGTGCATAAAAATATGTAGAGGTCCCTTCACAAGGTGGTTTTACATGATCTCAAGTGCCAAATATATGTCATAAGACCCAAAAGTGTTAAATCGACAATCCGTCAGGTTAAAGTGTGGCAATACATAAGTAGATCCATGCTTAGGCCTAAAAGGAAGTGTGCTTTCTAGGTATGATAACTTTTACAATACATTAGCACAACTTTTACCTAATGGTAAAGTGAAAAAACCTAGGGGCTCCCTAAGTCATATGTCCTAATAGATCCACGCCAAGATCCCCATACACCCACCTCGAATATAAATGACCTCTAAGAGATGGTTAGTATGAACCATAAGGGTAGGGACTATCTTGAAATGGGGACTAAGAGGACGAGCCATAACAAACCACAAGGGCCTAGAGAAACCACCTAAATGAATAACATTTTACATAGATTACTAAGCATGGTCTAATAACAATACAAAAGATACACAGTCACACTTTTGACTAATCTTGATACATAATACAATCCTCGAGATGGAACATTTGATCATGGAACCCTAGGCTTTGACATCATCTCAAATCATGCACAAAATTGGCTCAAATGATGGAACAAATATCATGAAAAAATTGGGTACTCCTGATGTGAAATTGAGTAATATACACAATCCTCCGCCTTTGACGATTTAAGTCTGTTTCTCTTGACCGAATAAATGAACCCATACATGCTTTGATATTTCTTTGTCACTAAAGAAATGCAAACCTATGAAAGAAATCTAGATGCAAGTATTTGTAACTCTAGAATTTGAACACCATAATATGACCACCATGCAAGAGGCTTCATATTTCTCCTATGTTGTAGGGGACATAGGGGAACAACCCACCCTACCAATCTCTATCACACAACAACGCTTACATCTATGTTATAATGTGTGACATCTGAAATTCCACAATTTATTAGTGACAACCTTTAAAAATGCACAACAATTACCCATGATTACAATAAGAAACAATGCACAAAATAAACTTCAACAACAATATCATTAGATCAACACGAGATTTATGTGGAAACCTCGCAGGGAAAAACCACCATGAATGCACTCAACCTCTTTATTCATTTATATGAAAAATGATTATAAGCAACTCGATGGCCTTTTCATCAATTTATAAGACAACCATCGTTGCCAAGGTGCATGCCATGCAACATTTTTCTCATATTCTCTCCTCTATCAAGCACTCATCTTCATCTCTGATCCTTTGCCTTTATTCTCTTCACAAATTGTGTTTCCTTTGACAATGGATTTTTTCTTTTTGACGTGTTCTTCCATTGCCTACAGTGGTTTATCTCCTAGTTTGCAACTGTTCCAAATACCTTCTTTTGTGGCGTCTTCGCTTTTTGTGGGCATCCTTTTCTATCTTATTATATTTTCCATACTTATGTCCAATATACAAGACACGAATCAATGTTTTTTTTTAACAATAATAACTAGTGGATATTATATTAATCAAAAGAGGGGTGACCTAAGCACGCAGAGTTATTACAAAAATGTTCAAAGGCGAGTCCTAGCTATCTTTAAATACATTCGTTATCCAGATGAAAATTTTACATTACAAAATTTAACTGTGTAAACTCCCCAAAAGACGCCAAACATGTAGACTGTTGTGAAAAACATTAGGTACCAAACTTTGAGGCAGGAGGTTCCATGTCTTCCATTTCCAAGTCAAGTCCCAAGCTGGAAGATTTAGATCCGGGAGTGGACTTTCCACTGTGGGGGAGGAGCCATTGACGGTCGATGCAGTCTCTGAGTCTAAAGAAGCCGATGCTAATTGTACCTGCAAATCTTCGACTTGGGAGCAGATGGCGTCGACTTCGTCGTGTAGCAAACAGATAGTCGAGCAATGTTGAATTGAGATTTCCAAAATATAAGTTACCTGGGTGGACAAGCCATGAACTCTAATATGAAGTTGCTGCAGTGTGCTCCAAATATCCTCCATATTGTCCAATTGCTGCTGGAAAGGAACCAGTGCCCTGTCCTTGTCATGGGCCATTTGGGAGAGAGACGACCATGGCCAACAATTAAGTCGACTGGTTAGGCCCCTCAATTTAGGAACCCAGAATTGAGGCAAAGACCCCTATCTAGATTTCGCTGTGTGCTTTTCCTGCGAGAGTAATCCAAAGGTGCCAAGAGAGTTGAAGACCAGGAACCAGAGGAGAGCTCGAGAACCAAGTCAGCTCTCAAAGCACAAAGGAACAACTCCACGCCAGACGAACACATAAATCTCCCCACCCGCGACCCCAACCTCTGAAATCTAGTACTCACTCCTGAAATCGGGACCGAGATAAACCTTCTTACAGGAAATCCCAGTCTTGAAATTCTCCCACGCCGCCGATGACATACAAACCAGGCATACATATTCTCATCCAAATAACTGCACATGGGAAATTGAAGGGGGATTCACGAATTGCCATAATGACGAACAAGGTGCAAACTTGGCCGAACAATCCATTAAATACATGAACCATCTCATCTGCATTCTCCCGCACGAGCAGCCTTACTTGCATCCTAACCGATCTTCTGCACTTGCAGTGAAACATCCCACCTTGAGCGTGGAAGGGGCATGTAGAGCATACAAATTTCCCGTCCATCCATAAATCCCTGTGAGGGAAGGGGGCTGTGAGCTGGCCTCCTGGCGTCGATCGCCACATTCTGATGTGCCACTTGGTTGAGGTGCATTTCATCTGATTTAAATCACATTTAATACAGATTGATGACTTGGGAGGGTCTCCCATTCACAATTAAGGCCCTTTTAGCTGTCAACGTGGCCAAGTTGGCTTGGTTGCAACTAAGCTGTTATTCACCCACATTATGTGCAAGAATGTGGATTGTGAGATGGCCTTGATATGTGCAAGAATGAGGATTGTGAGATGGCCTTGAGCCGTTTTTTTTTTTTTTTAAATGATCTGATTCAGTTGAGTGTCCTTCGGTGTGGATCCTTTTACTAGGCAATGAATTGTGTTCATTGAATCCCCTACTATGATAATCTTTTGAAGTTGAATTTCTTTATCCAACGGGACACCTTGAAGAAGGGTGTATTCTTTAACTTGGTTGTTAGTGGTTATGCCTAAGCTCCAAGCGTATCGAACCTCTATGTTCCCCCTCGGATCAAGAATGGCCCCTCTCGCACCTCCCACCCCTGGATTTCCTTTGGATGCAACATTGAAACAGAGGATGTGTGGATTCTGAGATGATAGCTACTTCTGAAAGTCGGAGGGCGAGATATGAAGCTTCCAGAGTGATTGAGGCCTGAAGGAGGTTTGAAACTTTATCTGAACACTGAAGTTATCCATCCACCGCTTCTCTTATGGATCTAAGAGGTGCGAGGAGGGGATCTTGAGCCTACGAGAGTTAAAGTACTCCTTGACTTGGGCTCTGATTTGAATGACTACCGTGTTGACCCTTATGCTTTCATCCATAAAAATACTCTTGTTTCTTGCCAACTAGACTTGCCAACAAATAAATTTTGGGAGAGCCACCTAGAGGCGCTTGAATATGGGCTTGTTTCTAAATATACCTCGATAATGCCCGTGCCAATTTCCCAGGAGAAGTTTGACTAATTCAGGCCATTGGACCCTAGGGACGAGTTCTTGAAGAATTTCCTGCCAGACTTCTTTGACAAACCTGCACTCCAGGAACATGTGCTTGATGGACTCACTACTTTCTTTGCATAATGTACATTGAGAAGGCTCAAATATTCCCCTTTTGGTGAGATTTTCATTGGTTAGGATTTTTTCATCGGCCAATGTCCAGTTAAAGATGTTGACTTTTGAGAGCCTGTCCCGATGCCAAATGTTAGTCCAGAGAGCAGATTTGGAAGGTAGAGCATACTCGTGGAGGAGAGCTTCATAACCTTTGTTGACGATGAATCCCTGATCTCCCTATTCTCTTTCATCATGATCCTCCAAGTGCCTTGGAGCCAGGCCCTATAGAGAGGATAAAAGCCTCCCCAACCAAACCATTAAGGTTCTCTAGAATCTCCCTGTTGATTTTTCATAAGAATTAGGTTAAGCATGAAGTTCATTCCATTTTATCATTTAACCATAACCATAAATGCTGCAGCAACCAAGATCACAAGAAGAAGCACCATGCACAAGGACACAAAATGTATCCTGGGAAACCCTTCTCAACAAGGGAAGAAAACCCAACCAAATCCTTTGCTATAATCTTCAAGAGAAAGACCTTTACTCACAAGAAATACCTAGCACACAAGAGGGTGCACAAAACCCTAGAACTCTAGTGCCCAAGAGAGGTGCACACCTTTTTCCAAAGAAGTGTACTTGATGAAATTTCCAAACTCACAAGTGTGGTGTGTGTCTACAATGGAAGATTTCCCTTTACTTATATTAGACTTCTCCTATCAATTGAAGTGTCTATTGGCACAACATGGCCGACCTCACTTAGATATATTATTTATTAATATTAATATTAATATTAATTGTCTTTTACATTTATTGTTAGACACAATATGGTAGGGACGACCTGTACCCTTCATAACAACTAGGGTTACAGGTAGGTCTGACTCTTGAACAATGCAAAGGATGTGATACACCAACTAGTGCTCATCCACTAGGGGCACATCCATAGGGATGCCATGACTTTGATTCACTGCATTACACAGATGAACTAGGTCTTCATACATTCACCTGTGCTCGTCCACAGGCATGTCCACTCTACAGATATGCTTTCCCACTGCCATCGACAGGAGAATCATCCAGAGTCTTTTCGTCAACTCTGTTGTTCAGAGGAGGCTATCACATCATCTTCATTTCTGTTCACATGACGATGTGCCCATCACTTTTAGGATTTCTCACTTTCACCTTGTGCTCAGCCATAGACACGTCCTAACTCAACAGATCACTTTTCCACCAGATAATCATCTGGAGTTCTTCTCACTCACGTCATGGAGGAGGTCATCTCTATGTTCCTGAATCTGTCCCAGGTAGGAACCACAAACCCTTGTTAGGGATTTTTCTCAGGTTTGTAAGCCGAGGGAAAGACTCACATAGTTGCTATGTTCCACATCTCACAGGTTTGTAAGCTGGAGGATGTCTCCCTTTGTTGCATTCATCAACACTCTCTCTCAGCTAGGGAGACATTCTTTATCAAGCCAAGTCTCATACATATGTACTCTGAATTTTTCTTTTTTTGGCTAAAGTCATCCATACTCCCTCTTAACTTGGAAGGCATTCTTCACCAAGTTTATTTGGTGTAAATGTATGCAGTCTGCTTAGATGTAGGAAGGTACTGTAAGTCTACCATTTTCTTTTGCGTCATATCTATGATATAAGAATACTTCATCTCATCGTGTTTCGAACCATCAGGAAACACTGGGTTCTCAAGGAGCTTTACACATGACTCTTGGTTATCATCATAGGATCCATCTCATGGTCAAGTAAATCTGTCAGTAGTTTGTGAAGCCATATTGCTTCACACACTTGATGCTCTATACTCTATCTTTCTGGTAATCAAGGCCACAAAGTTTTGATTCCTGCTTCATGAACAATTCATGGTAAAACAACAACTGGATGTGTTCTTTCGGTCCACTGTACTTCTTGCTCAATCTGAATCGACATATCCTACAAACTCAAGTTTGTACTGGAGGCATGTCTCATGCCATATCTAACTGTATCTCGAATCTGTCTTGGTTGACTCATGAAATGTCTAAACACATTTCACTACATGGTAAGAATCGAGTCTGGTGTTAACCAGATACATCAGTAATCCAATCAAATGTGGATCAGTCTCGTTTGAATCATCATTAGTCTTTTTCTTCATCACGGTGGATTTTGCATTCTGTCATACTGAACATCTTTAATAATTTCACTGTATATTTTCCTTGACTTAGGAAAATCTCATCGGCCCTCTGTCATATTTCTTGTCCCAAGAAGTAGTGCATCATACTCAGATTCTTCATGTTGAATTCAGAAGTCAAGGATTACTTGTATCCAACAACAAGGCTTTCTGAATAAGTCATCAAAGTTAGGCTCTTGTTACCAACACTGTAATAATATAGTTTTGTGTTAGCAACACTTTTTGATGAAATCCAAATGCATCAAGAATCTGTCTATCTGATGTAGCTTCCATCTCATGGGTGATAGTACGAAAGAAGTGTCTTAGGTTCACTGGAACGAGTGTCTTATAATAGACAACTCCCTCTGTTTGATAGAAACCTCTGGCTTGTATTTCTTGACACTTTCATTAGCTGCATGCTTGATCATATAGATCTTCTTAGAGGTTATCACTGATTTTCCTTTCTGATCCCCAAATAATATCTTTATGCATCATTCTTTAAGATATATTGGTATTCTTCTGTTATGGCATCTTGCTATACTGGTTCTCTTTGTATCTTTTCTAAGACAAAGTGTCTCAGCATCAATGAAGTGGCTCATGACTGACGGATAGCTCAAAAATCTCTTTTGCTTTCTCGAAAAGTGCCTTGAGAGGCTTGTATATTTCTATAACTCTCCCACGACGGGGCATACAAATTTTCGCTTTTCTTAAAGGACAGAATCTCCATTCATGGTTTCTAATTTGGAAAGTTGGGGAACCAGTCCGATCTCCTGGTCAAGGATCTCCGATTCTGAAGCCAAACAACTCTCTGAGACCTTGATGGTCTCATTCTGTAATTACACACAGAACCATTTGGCTTCTTGGAGCAGGTTTAAGGGCACCCACGACCTTCCCTTTCACTCCCCTGCAAAATCTCAGAGTATTGGGCGTTAGCTCCTTTTATGGATAAGCCCCTCTTGATGTGACCTTGGGCGATGACCTTATGGGACCGCGTGATTGTGGACGCGGCCAAAGGCAGTTTGAATCAAACTGCTTTTCGGCCTGAAATTCTCCTCGAGCCTCCACGTGTCCTCTTTTCAAATCCACAGTTTGAATTGCGGCCCGCCCTCAACTTTTTAACGTTCATGCAACTCCTATCCCCACAATGCTACAGGACCGTCGATCTCCCGATCTTGACGATACTTCGAAAACTGGCGGTTTAGATCTACCCCTCTTAGACCTACAGATCAAATCCGACCTCTTGCAAAATCAACGGACGAGATCTCCTTCATGATTTCAGGTTTCGAAAGTTTCAACTCTCAAAACCCTGCTCTCTTTTGTACTTCAATCTTCCGAGTTGACGATCTATGGACACCTGTCCTCCTAATCAACGACCTCGCCTTTACTTCAGGTGGTTGAATTTTCAACTGGATCAATGGTCTTGTGCCCCTCTTCTCGTTCAATGATCGAGATCTCCTTCGGGTTTCAGACTTCTGAGATTTCAAATCTCAAATTTCACCCTTTTTCCCAATGGATTTTATCCAGAGGCTATAATCCACTGACGCATGTCCTCTTGATCTGATGATCAAGGATTACTCCGACTCTTTACCCAGAGTCCACAGATTTGCTCCACGTCTCCTTTAGATCATACGACTACGAATTACTTCAGATATTTATCCGTAGTTCTCACATTTTTGCCACGTCTCCCTTGGATCTATCGACTCAAATCCATTTCGGGTGATCTGATGCTTGATATTCACTTCGGACGATCTGACGACTTAGCTTCTCTTTGGCTGATCGGACGATTGAAATTTACTTTGGATTTCCGGAAGTTCGGACTTCAAAATTCTCAACTCTCAACCCTTGCCTTCTCCTGAATAGACAATATCTGACAGCTCAGATTTACCTTGGCGATCCAACACTTTAGATTTACTTCAGGTGATCTGACGACCTGGATTTACCTTGGCGATCCAATGCTTGAAATTTACTTCAGGTGATCTGATGGTTCAGATCTGCTTCGGCTGATCGGACAATTGGGATTCGCTTCAGATTTCCGGGACTTCGAACTTTGCAAATCTCAAATCTCAATTGAGAAAGTCTCTTCACCCGAAATCCACAGATTCACGCCACCTATCCTCTAGATATGACGGTTCATATCTACTTCAAATGATTTGACGGTTGATGTTTACTTCGGGTCTTCACCTAGAATCCACAGATTCACGCCAACTGTCCTCTAGATCTGACAGTTCATATCTACTTCGGATGATCTGATGGCTGATGCATACCTAGGGTCTTCACCGATAATCCACATATTCATGCCACCTATCCTCTAGATCTGATGGTTCAGATCTACTTTGGATGATCCGACGGTTGACGTTTACCTAGGGTCTTCGCTCGGAATCCACAGATTCATGCCACCTGCCCTCTAGATCTGACGGTCCAGATCTCTTCGTCTCTTCGATGCTTCGGCCCTTTGACACATCGATGCTTCGGCCTTCGGGAGTTTCAACTCTCAATATGAAAATATCGAAGTGATTTCTCCGTAGTTACTGATCTACTGACACATGTCCCCTGGCGATCAATGACCAAGATTTACTCCGACTATTTGTCCTCCTCCTTGTCCACAATCCTCCGAAGTAGTGGATCTTACGCCACCTGTCCTCCTTGAAGATGGGTGGTCCCAATTTACTTCGAGACTTCGGGACTTTGACAAGTCCACTCTCCTACGCACACAAGGGTTATGTCCCATTCTATTACTTCTAGATCCAATGGTTACTAGTCCTTCACACTCAGATCCAATAGATGGGATTTGTTCCTCTCCTCTACGCTTCCTTTTTTCACTGGACGCTGATCTAATGGTCCAGGCTCCTCTCCACAACCGATCTGACGGCAACTGTTGCTCCTCCTCCTGAGCTTTTGACTTCCTCTAGCTTAGAGTATTTTCTAAGTATTCAAAGGCCTCGGCCTTTGTTCCTCCTACGAGTTTGTCTCTTGGACCTCGTCTGCACTTCTGAAAAGCGCTTATCTCTTCTAGGCTTCGGGACTTGGAATAAGTCCTACTCTTGTGCCCTCCTAGAATTATCTCTTCTGAACTTCAACTGCTCGAACCGTGAAGGTCTATGTCCCTTCTATTCCTCAAAGGGATGTCTGTGCCCTCCTGTCAACTTTCACTCAAGCACTCCTTACTGAGCTGTAGAGTGTTCGGTAACTTTGTGAGTGTCTCCTAAGTGCTATGTAACTTCACCTTCAGGGTTTTGG
The DNA here is from genome assembly GCA_000966675.3 of Picea glauca. NCBI lineage: Eukaryota > Viridiplantae > Streptophyta > Pinopsida > Pinales > Pinaceae > Picea > Picea glauca. Next base: position 9,496 of record JZKD02S2001659.1, on the reverse strand, counting down.
TCACTCCAACACGCGAATCTCATGAAGCGCAGACTCTGAATCTCATAGATTGGACGGTCGAGAAGGATCCCGACGGATCCAGAGATCCACGATACAAATTAACTTCGGGGATTTTTACTTCCCTTACGACGAACTCACAGTTTGCCGAACTCACAAAGTCCAAAGGACTCAAGGGGTTAACTCCCACACTCATTTCCGTATCCAACAGTCACAACGGACCTTGGCTTTTTCGGAATAGTTTCTCGTTCATTTGTCATCCGAACAAAGAAGCCTTCCCTTTCGATACTTCAATCTCGCTACTCTTCCTGAGCTTTGTTAGCTCTGAAAGGATTAAGAGATTTGCGCTCTTTCTCTTGGACGTAACACTTGGAGGAATCCTTCCTCGCACCCCTTATGTTCAATCCTCAACTCTAAAACTTAAGTGGTTCTCAGTCTCTGTTTGCCTCGTAGAGAGACTGTGCATACGTTCACTATCTCTCCTGAGATTTAACAGACTCTGTCCTCCAAGGGACTCAGAACGACTAGGAGGGTCGACATGCATACATGAAACTATGCCCAAGGTCGACGAACTCACAGTGTGTGGCTCTAGCTTAAGCCCCACAGGATAGAAACATCTACGAGTATAAAACATATCCCATCCATATAATTTCCTACTTGCCTAATTATACAATCAAGCAAACACCAAAAAGGGGTACAGTATAAATCATTAAGCAAACATATCTATCCCTGCAACATTCATAGGATATCCAACTTTAATTCACAATACCACTTAAATACACAAAATATGCGATTTACTTATCTATTACAGGTGGTAGTCAACTAACTGACTGTGGGTGTTCATCCT
>JZKD02S2001648.1:25720-38344 GCA_000966675.3 Picea glauca | reverse complement strand
GAGAAATATTATGCCTCTCTGGATTCCAACGTTATGCAATCATAAGGCATATATAATGGTTTGCTCCTTCAAATTTCAAAATTCACAGGCTTGATCAAGTTGGCTTGCAACATCCATGTCAACTTCCAACTTTCTAATATTTCAATCATTTTGTTTATCCATTCATTAATATATCCTAAGCATCATATATAGTTAGCAATTATCCTAGAAATATTCATGGTCTTCAGTTTACCAAATAATTACCATTAATGTGCCATTATGAATTTGTTGAAACATTTCCCTCAACTATTATTCTAACAGATATTTGAATTGTTATCATTTTTGCCTGTTCTCATGGCACCACTATATATCTTGTTGCAATATTCAATTCTAAATCTCGTTTCAGCACTAAAAAATCAGTTGCAAAGCTTGTCCTTCCTAGTTAATGAGCATGGGAGAAATGGTGGTTTTTAACAAACATCTAAATATCTTTCATATTCTCAACTGTAGCTTTTCCCGAGTTGTTTTATCAATATATATCCAATTATCAAGTTTAGAAAATGGGCCCTACATTGTCATGTCCCCTCCCTTTTGACCCCGTTGGAGGGAGGACGTGGTGGCCTAAGGGGCTACCCGTAGGCTATAATCCCAAAAGAAGGGGAGCCGTGGGTTGATTTTTAAGAGGCAACGTTTTGATTTTTAAGGTGACTTTGGGCTAAAAGGGAAATAAAAATAAATAAAATGACTTTATGACCACCAAAAATTATGGGGCAAGTCACCTTTAAAGGAAGGGGTCAAGCAAGGAACAAAAAGTATATATAGGAGGGAGGGAGATTCATTTCACATCATCTGATTTTGGATTTGAGCATCTGTTTCTGCCTTTAGAGGCTGTTGCCTCGGGGTTTTGGAGGGTTTGATTAAACCCTTGCTTTCTATTGGGTTTCGGTGGTGCCTTGGGCTCACCCTAGCTCAACCTTGGGTAGATCTGCCCATTTATCTTCTGCAAGCATCACTTCTGGGCTGTTGTGGTGCTTTGAGGGGATTCGCTGTGAGGTTTCCTAGGGTTTATTGCAGGTCAGACCTTGTGCAAGGGAAGCTGAGCCCTAAACTGGCCATTTTGGGAGAAGGCTGAACTCTGTCCTGGCCATTTCAGGAGGCTGAGCTCCGTTTTGAAGCCTGAAAGCAGGGCCAAACCCTCTATTTGTTGCAGAAGAGTCAATTCTGAGTGGGACCGAACCCTGTTCTTGCTGTCGTAGGAGGGCCGAAGCATCAAACAGGGCTGCAGTTGGAGCAAGGAGAGGTCTATGAAAGGGCCGAGCTCATTCCTGATCAGTTTGGAAAGAGCCGAGCCTCTTTTCTTGCTGGGCTGTGGGGTTTGAGGGACCTGGAGGAGGCCTGTAGCAGCAGCAGGCTGTTTCTTGCAGGTTGAGGGGATTTTAGGGGTTGCCGTTCCCCTCTTTTTGGAAGCTCCAGCAATTGCAGACAAGTGGCAGCAATTTGTTGTAGCAGCAAAGGCTAAAAGAAGAGTGCCGAGCCCTCATTCACAGCCATTGAAGAAGGCCAAGGGTTTCTACAGGATCAGCAGGAAATTTTGAAGGAGGACCGAGGGGTTGATAGTGGTTGTAAGGTGGTTTGGCCGTCCTACAACAGAGCAACAGTAATCCTCCAGGTTTAGTGTATTTTTGGTGTATTCCTGTTGTGTAGTATAGCTGAACAGCAACCTTTATTGCTGAGAACTTGCTGTGTACAGCACTCCAGTTCTTTAAATGTCCCTCAGAATTTGTGATTAATAAAAGGAGGGGAATTGCTACATATTCAACCTATTGCTTTGACAATTTTGGGCTGCTATACTTCTATCTTGTTGTCATAAACTATCTACGCAACTGTTTGTCAAGGGAACCCTTACAGCAAAAATATATGTGATGCAAGGAACTGTTTGAAATCAGCTAATAATTATTGATTACTTCTGGTGGTCATTATCTGATGTTTGGTGAACAGTACTAAACTGCTGTAGTTGTCAAACGAATTGTAGTACACTAAAACCCTAATTTTTCCCTACGGACATTACATACACGGAATCCAGAAAGTGTATTTCTCATCCAGCAACTTTCCTGTCTTTCCATAATAGGGTGGAATATCAGAAACAATTTGCACAACATTTTCTGTCCCAACAACATCAACTACTGTTACTAACATAATTACAATGTATTTTAAAAAAAATCGTGGTCCTGCCAAGTCAACAATCAGCAAAAACGCTACACATCTGATATTATCAAGGAAAGAATTGGTGTGTTTCAATTATTTCATCAAATCCAAAATGATATTTGTTTTGTTTCCATTACATCATCAAATATAAAATGATAGCGTTTGCACACACCTTCCTAGGTTCTAAGCACACTAACTTTCCCCTTAGCAATCATGTTTGAAGGGGATTAACAAGGAGTTAGATAAGTGCTGTCAAACTTATAAACTGCAGGGATCATTTACCTAAAAGCTCCTCACTTGGATCCATCAAAAGCTACTACGTTTGCCACATAACAAACCAGAACTTATTTTACTACATCAACAATGTTCTGCCCAAATTCTACAATTAATAATTGGCACAAGGCCCAAGATCAATAGCCACATCCTGCAAACCCCACACAAGGTAGGATCATGCCCATCTAGATTTGGGTCATTGTCATGAAAACTGCACCAAGTTGCCGCTAGACCACAGCAAACAGACAAGTGAGCTTATGATTTTGTAATAATATTATATTTGTAAAAGATCACTTCTATATAATAAGGGCTTAATGACTTTATCGGTGACTTAAGCCTTAAGTTAGGGATTTTGCATCGCTATTGTTATAAATAGAGGTTTCACCCCCTCTCATATGTATACAGTATCTCATATCATATTATCAATTCAATCAACAAACTTATTGATGTTTCCATTACTTGGATTTGCAAAGTGCAATCCAACCTTGGGTGTGGCAGGTGCCCCCACTCTTTTCTTTGTTTTTGGCTCTTTATTTCCATATTTTGATTCAATTATTTCGATAGGTGCAGTTGCAATTCCATTTCAAGTATTGGAACACTGCAAACTCCATAGACCTTTTCAAGTTGCAGAGTACTATCTAAACCTAGACTTCGTTTCTGATAAGTTCTTCAATCCTGATTCAAAGGTGATGGAAGGCCAATTCCAATGCATTCAGAGGATACTCCCTGATACGACAACTCAATTTCTAATCCATAAATAACAAATACAAAAGTATAAGAATGTTGGGGGATTTTTTGGCTATATATTGCAATCCCAGCAAAGAAGATCCTTTCACTAGGTACCTTGATTTATTTTTTATCTTGATTTAATCTTGAACTCTTTTGAAATTTTAGTTTTCTTATTAACTTCAGTCTATTATATTTTCTCCTTAATATTATCAATAGTGTATGATGGGAGTATCATTTGAGAGTTGAGCCAAACCTGCAATGTTTCCAGTTGTGAGTGTAATTGGAGTATATGTTTGACTCTTGAGCACAACAATTAAGGAAACACAACCAATTAGCACAATAGCGGATGAAAATAGTTGGAAGGTTTAATTCTTCTCAATTAAAATATATTTAGTATTTTATCGAAAATTAAAATCATTCTTGATTTTCCTTTTTTCCATTCTAAAGAGCCCAAACCAAAACTTGAAAGTTCTTTGATATTGTCAATAAGCAAGAATGATGACTCAATCAAGCAACACAGGGTTGATACAACATCAATCAAATCATTATGACGAAGAAGCCATCACTCGGAGAGGATTTCAATTGGCTTGACACCAAGCAATAGGATTTTGTAATATATGGACAAGGGTTTGTATTTCCCAATCATGTGCACAGATAAATTTTGTAGTGTTGGATAGGATGGAGAAGATTTTTTCATGATTTATTCATGCCATGGGCTATCAACTATGGTTGGAGTCTGGACTTTAAAATCCATACATATGAATTTTTGAACTTTTGTATGATTTAAATAAACAATTCAAACTTTGACATAAATGTAGACTTTCACCGGAAACGGGGAACAGGTGAGAATTGGGGTTGATGCGGTTATGGGGTGTGATGAAGAAATTTTTCTAAGTCCTGAATTGATAAATCATCTTCATGAAAGAGGCCTGTTCACTCTAAATCATATTGTGGCCACAATAACTGCAGGGATAGGAGTCTGACCAATCGATAGATCTAGATGTGAATTGGGCAGAGAAAAATCATTTCTATTTGGCTGAGCTTAAACGATGTCATGTTAGGATAAGAGAAGAATTGGACTCTTTGGTTCAGGCCAAAAACCAAACATCTGGTAGGTATACTGCTAATCTGGGTTACAAAGTGTTACTTGGCCCCGAGGTTCAAGAGGGGAGTTGGTGGTGGACAAAAATATGGTAGATCAAGGCCCCAAAAAAGACAAGGATCTTCCTTGGACTAGCACTAAGAAACAAGGTTTTGACTTGTTCAAAAAGAGATGCAGACAGGGTGCTAGTATTTGTGTTTTATGTATGAGGGAAGCTGAAACAATATCCCACCTGGTTATTCACTGTCCTTATGTTCAATGACTCTGGAAGTATGTGGAACAACTGATTGGTCATTCAAATGCATGGAGGGGGTCGACTGTGGAGGAGTGTTTAAAAGCTTGGTTTCCTAGAAAGGAATTAAAGGAGTTTAGATCAATCCCATGCCTTATATTATGGGGCATATGGCTGGCCCATAATGCACAGCTTTCGGAAGATAAGCAGATTCCTAATTTTCAGGTCTTTTATCAGGTGTGTGGATTATTTCAGGGATGTAGAATGCTTAAAAAAGAGAAACCTTCAAGACAGGTGAGAGAGCTTTTAATTGATAAGTCTATTTCTTGGGGTTTTTTGATGGAGCCAGGCAAGGCCCAGCTGGGCTTATTAGCAGTGCCGGAGGTGGCTTTACCATTTCTGAGGGTCATTTTATTAATTTTAAAGCAAGTTTGGGCCCTGGGTCCAATAACTTCGCAGAAATGATGGCTCTTCAACTTCTTCTTAAAGTGGCTTTGGAAAGAGGAGTTCAGCAGTTTCAAGTCTTTGGTGACTTGGCTCTGGTCATCAATTGGATGAAGGAGATCTTCAGATTAATTCTGTTTACTTGCAGCCTTTGGCTGATCATTTTAAAAAGATTTCTTGACTTTTTGATCATATCTCTGTCACACGTGTACCGACAGCATAATGCAGAAGCAGATGTCCTTTCAAAGGATGGTCAGCATCTGGAGGCAGGGGTTATAATTCTGGAAGTCTTTGGACAGTGCTTTGACTCTGTCAATGCAGCCTGTCTAACTGTTCCTTATTTTTGCATAGCTGTTTAATTTTTAGCTTTTCAAAAGACTTACAAGTTTTTATTTTACATATATCAAGTAAGGGATTTATAAGAGGACTGTTTATTTTTTTGTTGCCTGTTGATCAAACATCAGTTTTGCTGGAAAGGACAGTAAGGTTTTTCAAGAAAATTTTTGTTATTTTGGGGTTCTTTTAGGGTAAATATGTTATGTTCCAGAGTTTCTTTATGAAATGAACTTTCATCCTTTTTTGTATAGTGCCTTGAGCACATAAAGAATGTGATTTTCATTCTATACTGGAATAGAAATTACAATTTTTTCCGTCGAAAAAAAATATGTAGACTTTCACATTATTTAACTCATATGACTTGAAGTTTCCTTTGATGTCTATGAAAGGATTTTATCATTGAATGAATGTTCTCATATTTATTTGGAGCTTTTTCAATTTTGAGATTTTTATTTAGTCAATTTTATGAAAGGATTTTTCTCAAGTATTTCCCAGTTCGAGTCATATTGTTACTCTTTGACCTGACAAGTTATTCCCAAGTGCTATCCATGTGACTTTGATCTCAACCATGTTCAATATCATGGATGTTCCACATTTACAATAGCAACAAGTGTACTGATCAATAGTATGTATGAAATGCAACTTAAAAACACACTCAGACTAAGAGTTGTCTGCTAACAAATAATCAAGAAGAAAAAGCAGTTCTCACATGCAGCTGCGAAGATAACGTAAACTATATGAACTGGATCAAGTCAAGGCATTTTTCCCAAAACCTATCATTAAAAGGAAAATTCTTGCAAATGGAGGGGGATTTTTATGGTCCCATTCTACACTCAACTACTAAAATAACTCAATGTTGAATTAGATGAAAATATCCATTAATGATATCATTTCAAATATTTCCCATGGATATGGTTAGTTTGAGTTGAAATATTATTAGCAATATCCAAGGTAATATTATTGTACACGTGAATAGAAGATGGTTACTACAAAATTCTACTGTCTTTGAAATGATGTTTCTTGATTTCCCTTGCAGGTTCCGATGATTGTCAGAAGACTAACCCGTCAACTGATATTATTTCAGGTAATTGCTAAATACATTGTTAAATTGAGTTACAATATTTTAGACAGTTGTAGAAATGATAATAATGCAGCCAGTACATAGAAAAAGTGTGTGATCAAATCAATTTCTGAATGCCATTTTATAATGGCGATGAAGGTTTGCTTAAAGGCCTTGTTGTTCAGAAAACTCTCCAGTTACTGGCTCCCGTTATAGATCTAGCCAATATTGGGTGTGTTGGACGGCCATGTTCAGGTGAATTCTGCTGGCTGCCAATTAGAAGATTGACCCTCTCTATTGAGATTAGACAGTACTAGCTTCCTGTAGCAGATATGCCCTTCTACCAAGAAAATTTTTCATTCTCTGGCCTTGGGAAGATATAAGTTTATAACTCAAGCCTACAGTTGGAAAAAATTTATTGACATTTCTTTTCCTTTCTTTCAACTATGGATGAATGTTGACCATCTACATTTTCAACAACTCTAGAATATGTGAATCCTATTATTTCATAAAGAAACCAGTGTATCTGCATTCCAATCCCAAGAAGTGGGACATGGAATGAATTTTTCCATGAAATTTCAGACTAATAATATGTTAAGGCATGATAGATTACAGAGGAAACAAATTCACCTCAAGTCTTTTCCAATAAAAATAAAAGAAAAGTTAGTTAGTATTTACTATTAGAGAATTACTCTATGCAATACATGAAAAATGTTACCACTACAATACAAGAGACTGAACTATATTTGCCTAATTACACCTACCAGATTGGGCACTTTTCCTTTAAATAGTGAAATAATATCATCAGCTTTACAAAGTTCTGAATCTCCAAGCACGAGGGGTCCAAATTCTTGTCTTGAAGGATCTATTTCTCCTGAAAAATATACAATAGTGGGTTGCAACAATTCCAACCTCTGCTGCAATTCATCCTTGGTAAAAGGCTCCAAAACTTGTACCTGTATGAAATAGCAAAGACCGCTTGCATCAGAACTTCTGATCATGTTAAATTCCTCCTAGCTCTCAAGTGATTCTTTGTCTATGAAAAATCAATGTAGCTGGCTTGTGCCATAAATATTGTATAGTTCAAAAATATAGACAAAATACCAAGCAGTTTGGGTGGCTCAACTAGGGCAGGGTAAAGAATATTTCTTTCTTTCTTGAATCTTAACTAAACAAGAAGCCCATGTCAGCATCAAGTTACAATGGTGAATCTCAAGTTGCAGTCTTTGCCTACATCAAATGGTTAGAAAATGCAATACCACTGAAAATAGAGGACTAACTTCCTTTTGTGATCGATTCATTGGATTACAACCATTGTTAAATTACGAGGGCGATCCCAAAGTTGTAAATTTGTCTATCCTACTCACTGACACATCCACAGTGAACTATAGTTGGGAAGCTCATAAACAAACCAATCATACAACCCTTTCTTCACAATAAATAAGAAAGAAGAAAAACATATCTGGTTGGGTTTCCTATGCGATTGATACACCAATATTTAAATTTAGTATATTTGTAGTGAAATTCACCTACTTTGCATGTATTTGCATTTATAAAAAGGTGTCAGTGGTAATATCACAAATTCATAATACTTCATTTAACAAATTTCTTTCCCTTTTGCATCTAGGAACAAGTTAAATTTCAGGTTAAAAACACTCATTAAAAATTAATATTCTTTAACTAATTAACAATGGAATATGTAAGATGGAATCAAACACAAAATTCAAGTAATTCTAAATGAAGTATAAACAAATTCTTCATAGTTCTGGATAATTCATTGAAGATAGAAGCAATAAGCCAGGTTTCCCAAGTGATTGGGGCCTTGGCTTGGCTCACACAGCCACCTTGCATGAGCAAATAATTACACTGTGAATCTGAACTCGCCAATTTAAATTTTAAATTGACACATACTCCCTAGTGACCCACAACACACATTCATCAGCAATTATTAAATCACAAGGCATAGGGGTAATTACAAAACATTAAACCAATGACCATTAAACTTTTAAACTAAAATGACAAGTGCATGAAAAGTTGTTGAATCAGACACACTTCAACATTGATGACTAATATTGAAGACATGATTGTACTCTGAGAATTTGAACTCGCCAATTTAAACTGGCATATGCTCCCTACTAACCTATGACACAAACATCCGTCATCAATTACTAAATCACAATACAAATGGATAATAACAAAAGATTAAACTTTTGAACTGAAATGGAAAATGCACAAAAAACTATTGAATAAGACACACTTCGACATCAATGAAACGAATATTGAAGATATAAAAACAGCAAGCAATGACTATGCAGACAAGAACTACTCATTGGTCATTGATAAACGTCGTCAACTACCCATTTGACCCAAGAAACTTTGCACATTAGATCATTGATAAAATAAACAGTTGATTCACAAATATCTATTTATATATCCAATTTGACAACCACTGAGTAGAACTTTTAACATAAAAAAAAATTGTGCTGGTGAAACTCAATGATCAAGTGTAACTCCATGCTCATTAGGCACCCCCACATTCTCAATGTGGCTTGGGAGGTCCACATCAGCTGCTTCTTAATTTTCAATCATCGTAGTACTTGCTTACAATTTCGCTCATAGTGTTTCCAGTGACCCAGGTCAACCTCCAAATCACCTTCCCCAAAAAGAATAGAGTAATGAATGGTAAAAGCCCATTACTTTACCTCTACGTCCCCTGAAGAAAATACAAGCCCTACCTGTAAAAGTATTGCATATACTGTCCGGTCTTTGTTATATAACATTCTATGATCAATATAGACTATCAGTTTAACTGCACAAGTAAGACACATTTCCACAATTTAAGTAAGCAAAATCACTCCCCATTGAAATTTTGATTTGGAACAGTTAAGTGCAACACACCAGAGCACTCATCCCAACTTGGCATTCTAGCAGGGCTTTGGGGCATATTCACATTGTGACTCTATGGGACTACTAAAACCAAGAAAAAGGAACAGGCATCCAGTCCAACCTGATTTAACCACCACGCACCTTGATTAAAGCCAAGCACATTGAGCCCATATATGTACATTTTTAAAAAATGCGCATTTAGGCAAGGTGAATATATAACATAAAGCAACTACTCAATTGAAAAGAAAAACAACAGAGACTCGTGATCAGAGTCATATATTAAGCAGTAAAAAGAAACGACTTCAAATCGAATTCCATAACCCGGGGAAGACAGTCCGAAACTTTTAAACACGAAAAAGAACCGGAATCCATTTGAAAGCTCGTGAACTACCTCGAGAGAACAACGCGCGGCAATCTCCGTAAACTCCCTTGCCCTCTTAAGCCTCTCGCCTTCCTCGCTCTGCCCGGCCTTCTGGAATCCATTAGCTTCCTCGGCCTTCAAGCTCTGAGCCAAAGCCCTGCGCTTCCTACATATTACGACCAGAACACTGCAGGCCGGCCGGATGCGCTTCGGCGAGACATGGTGAATAATAGACATCTGCGGGACTCGCTCTGAAGAAAACAAACCAGAGATTCGGAACACACTCGGCCAGAGGCAAGAATCGAAATCGAATCAAATCAGAGGCCGATTTCGGGAAATTACTCCACGGCCGGCAGAGAAATCAAAGTTGCAGGGCCTGATCATGTCTGCGGAAGAGTAAAATGAGTGCGCGGAGGACCGAGATTTCCATTAAAAGGGCCGAATCTGAACGCTAGGGTTTGATCATTCTCCTTATTCGCCGTCGTCCTGGCGGTCTTGCTTTGGTGGAGTATTTGTTATCTTTTTTCCGTTCGTCTGATTTTTTGCCTCGGAATTCATTCACAACAATCAAAGTCAATTCCATTTGATCCATCCAAATCCAATTCAATTCAATTTACTTTCTTTTCTTTCTTTCGTCCTCCTCTCCTCCGCCTTCAAATCCTTCCCTTCCCTTTTTTCATTTCATGCACTTTTAAATTCCATTCCTCCAAAATCGCATTCATTCTACTCTCTATATATTTTGCCACGCAAAGAAACAAAAGAGCGTTTTTTTTATTTTTAAATTATCCATAATTATAATAAAAAAACATACATCGAGATTATCTTGGCGAAACCATGTGACGGAACTCTAACAGCCGGAGGTTTCGGTTGTGTGCGATCATATATTCCCGTCAATTGTGGTCAATGCGTTCTTTGACTTCGAAATCCGTAAATTTAAGATGTGACGTTGAAATAAAAAATTTCAAATGATAAACTGCCAAAGAGTGGAATAGACAGGTAAAATTATGAAACGTACAGTGAAAAGGTGTAAATATTAACGAAAATGTTTGGTTTGGAATATTTATTTTGGTAAAATTTATTGCATGCCTTTCATCTCTAATGTAAGAGATGAATGTGTGAAATATAATTGGAATAGTATATAGAGCAATTTTATAATTAATTAATTGGCTTGGTATGAATGATAGAAAGAAGATAAGTTGTTATCTTCCCTATCCAGGTTTGGATTCCACTTATGACATGTTCAAAGTATTAGTAATCTCATTCTTTGTTCAGTATGAATGATAGAAAGAAGATAAGTTGTTATTTTCTTTATCGAGGTTTGGATCCCACTTATGACATGTTCAAAGTATTAGCTATCTTGCGTCTATTTTAATTTTGAATTTTAGTAAGTATTGAAAGGAGTGTTAAAAAGATTAAAGTTTTAACTTTTCGATATTTAAAAAATATGGATGTTTAAAATTGATACTTAGAAATTTGAGTTAAGATGGATTTATTATTTTATTTTATTTTGACATTACATTGTGTTACATTTCTTATCCATATTACGTTGCATCGATTTTTATGATGCAAAAGGAAAGAAGAATAAAAATAAATTAAATTAATGGAATAATGAAATAATTTTACAAAATTTGGAGGTGAATTTAGTATAAAAGAAAAGAGAAGAGTATCACTTAGTGAAACTTGGGGTTTTTTGGTACAATCCATGTTCAAATCTCTTTAAGGACATGATTAGGTGTAAAAGTTGATAAAATGTTGTAATATATTAAACACCTTCCTTCTCACACATACAAAGGTTTTATTATTTGCATGATGGCACAAAACAAAACAAAAATATTACCAAATTAGAAACAAATATAAAAATGACTACCAAATTAACCAAAAAAAAATGTTTAATTAGTTAAAATAAAGAGATTACTTAGTGGTGTCATGTGCAAGGGAATCATTTATGATCTTGATGGAAAACGTGAAATAAAATATGCATGGGTCTTGGAACCGCAACCAATAATGAAATAGAAGCAACTGTAGTCTAGCAAGGCTTAATACTATCGAGGAGAACAGGATTAGCACTACTACAGTTGTTGGCGACTCCTTAATTGTTGTTTGATCCCTCTCTCTTCATTTCCCACCTCAAAATCTTGTCCTTGCTTGTCTCATACATCATTTAGTGGCTTTGACTCTGGGCTTTGCAAACCTTGAATTTTCCTAATTTTTAAGAAATCACAACAAAAGCATCGACCACCAAGCCAACCTTGGTGTGCACTTGAGTGAGGGGTTCATGGCAATAAATGGGAGGGACGCACTTTACAAGCCCATCCCATGAAATTGTCTAACATTAATTTTAGGGCTCCTTCGAGAACAAGTATAATTTCATGCAAGTGGGAAGGGACAGGTGGTTATGGCTCCCCTAATGAGCAATGTTATGTTTTCATTCTTCACCAACATTTGGGATAATGAATAGTATGATGGAGATTTACAAGTGGGTTCATTATTATGGTTCTTCTTGTTGGATGGGATGACAGATTTGCATTTCACTTCTCAAGCTCAATGGCATTGTTGAAGCAAACCAGGCTATCTGAATTTAGGGAGATAGGGTTGGGATCTTGTCTACTCCAATATTCAGTGTTATTCAATCTAGAGTAGCTCTGGTATGGCATTCCTTCATGGAATGTATGGCTCACTATAATTGCAAACTCAATTGTTGTGTCATGTGTGAATTAGCGGAGGTTGGGAAGGGTTAAGCGTTGTGAGCACGAAGTAATTGAAGCATGATCCTTTGTCATGAATTTCACCATTGTATGGACATGTTGGCAAGAAACTTGGGACTAGAAGGTTTGATCCAAGAATCGTGCATGACCAACGTTTAGTAGAAACGTCACTCAGCTATTGGCGCATGAGGTTACTGCATTCATGCAGATAACCCCCCCAACATTTGTTTTTGTTGAGGATTCCTCCCACAACGATTTTCCCTTGGTTAAGAAAGAATCATGGACATTTCACACTCTCCACATCCATAAATG
>JZKD02S2001648.1:6750-22271 GCA_000966675.3 Picea glauca | reverse complement strand
CCCTCAACCTTGCAATTGTATGTTGGTTTGAGTTCAGAGTCCTATCTTGTTTTGCTTTCATAATCTTAACATTTATGTTGGAACGTTTTAGATATATTTCCAGTTTGAATTATTACATGTTTATAGGTGAAGTAATCTCAGACCTTCATAGTCTAATTAGCCAAATAATAGTTATGTTGATGGGTTAAAGACTAGATGAGGGGTTAGGTTTCCTGTATGGAAGACCCCTGAGTGATATGGTTGTATATTTTTTACTGTACATAATAGAAAAATTGCTTACTATATATATATATATATATTAACCCATTAAAAATAGAGTTAACTCGATAATTTTATATATAACTTATTTGATATTTTTTTTGTAATTTAGCTACTTATATATTAGTTAGTTTACAAAATTGTGTATTCTTGTGAGGGTATTTGTTAAACCTGTAAAGATTTTAATCGTGTTGTTCTTCAATATTAACAAATTTGATCATAATATTGGTATATCTATCTAGCTTATGTAATATGGATATAATAATAGGAAGATAATAAAAGTTGTTTTTCTTTTCTTTTCTACATTTCTGCATTTTTACATTCTACGTGCAGAATGTGGAGAGTCTTGTTTCTCTTTTCCACGTGGCTAAGTTCCTGCATTCCCACATCATTGCATCCAGTGTGAAGTGCAGAGCCAAAACTTCAAGTTGTTCTTCCCTTATATGCATGTTTGCATTCAACATGTGTAATGTGAAGAGTCTTATTGCTCTTTCTTCCCATAGTCAAGTTCTTGCATTCCTCACATTGCCTGGTCTAGTTTGAAACAATCCGCTGATACATATCTATTGTGTAGGGCCAAAAACCATTGAAATGACAAATTACTACAAATGTTTCATAATAAGATTAAAAATCGACATCTTATAGATTAGTGGTATCCAATGTTGGCACCTCGTCAAATTTCTCTACTATCTACAAATTAGACATAACAAAGTTTTGAGCTACTTGAGGAGAGGGCTTGGATCGGAATCCATCCTCGAAAAAAACCAACTTTGGAGATCAAGGCACCCTAGACACCCCCCAACCCTAGCTCCTCCATGCAATCAGAGTGCCAATATAAGAGATGAGTCCTTTTAAATGTGATAATCAAACAATCGAGATATATCCTCAAGTTGTATGCCCTTGTAAAGAATGCATTGCCGAGTCACATGAATCTTGTGGCTATGCTCCAATTTGTGCTTACTTTCTATTGTATAATCAATAACATTTGCCCACAAGATCATTGATTTCCCAGAGAGAGACCTATCCAAAATATGAAATCTTATTATGATTTTGAGACTCTCTCTATGTAAGTCCACACTGGTGGATCATCAATAATAGGCATATAACTTGATACTTGATGAGCAATAATTTTTGCAAACATTTTATCAAACACTATTCTTTCAAGCATTTCATCAAACAATTGTTGTGCAAACATATCATCATACACTTCACTTACAACTTCATTATTACATGAAAACTAATTCAAACTCACAAACAACTCATCAACAAAGTAAAAAAGCATTAAAATTGAACTTTTCAATCACAAATCCCTTAACCTACAAATCTCCCACATCGAATCTATCCCCAATAAATTGTCAAAAAAAACTATGAGATCAATATACAATACATGTTACACAACCATGATTTACTTCAAATAACATATATAATATACTATATGTGTTATGTCATAATATAACACATATATTACTATATGTGTTATAATATAACACATATAAAACCCTCTCCATTGCATAATGGGAGTCATCCCTCTCTCTGTCGACATAGGGCTATAACTATTGAGATAAAAACAATTGAAACAACCATTTTCTCACCTCGATCCATGTTAACTTTAAGATTTTCTTATAAAAACTCAATTAAAAAAAAAATTGATTAAAAAATTATATTTAAACAAAAATTTAGGCACTCGACTCAATCATAGCAAATCATACCAAAGCCATGAAATCAATTATTAAACCAATTTAATTATAATTTATAAGTGAGCCAAATAAACTTGTTTTTTAAAAAATAATAAATTTTTAAATATAAATGTTCTCGTTGAAGTTGTTGATTTACTCGTAGAAGCAACCACTTTTCTAATATCGAAATTTAGTATAGTTAATTTTGTATATTTTATAATTCATGAACGCAATTATTTTCATCGGGTTGTAAAGAGAGAAGTATCTCTTTTAACCAAATTCAATTAAGACTTTCCCTCAACTTTAATGGTATGGAATGGCATACTGACATAGGTAAAACACCCTACGAAAACCAAATATACTTTATTAAAAAATTGAACTTCAGTGAGAGAATTACAACCACTCTCACTTTAACACTCACCAAACCTATTAACAAATATATACTTATTTAGATATAAAATTAAAAAAATATATATGGCATTTTGTTACTAAGGTTAAATATTTTATGTTTTTTATTTTTTCTCCGAATAGTTATCATCGAAATATTGTTAGAAAAATTTTACTAAAATCACAATTTTGGATTTGATAAGTTATTTAATTATTTTTAAACAATAAATAGGTAAATTATGTTGATAAAAAAAATATAGCAAATGTTATAACAGAAGTTACATCACTGTATAGTTCCACGGAGTTTAAAAATAACAATTACACCATCCAAAAAATGTCCTACTACAAGCCCCAAACAAAGATTGGCTTTGTCTTTATACAAAACTATGCCTAATATTCTTATAGTTCCGAAAAACATTAAAATTAGCAATGAACATAGCAGCTAGCAACATCATCCAGACCTATACTTGTTGGTTCATTTTCTTGATTCATAATTACCATCTCCTCGTCAAGTTGTTGCATAGTTTCAGCCTCCTTTAGCTATCCCCTGGACAATTTAGTTGAAAGCCTTTTGTTTTAGGCCATAGACTGGTTGCCCCTACGCAGATTGAGTGTCAAATTTTGAAGAAGATTACATTCAGCTTCCAAAATTGTCCACTGTTGCTTCAATTCCACAAGAGACCTCGTGATTTATGCTATCTGTGTTGTAATATAACATCAATTTTATGAATTTTCGAAGCAAGATTAAAGATTGAAGACTTGTTGTAGTGAATGTGCTCCTCATGGCTTATGAGGACTCTATGTATTTCTTGTAATTCTCTGGAGTCCATTCAGTGCCCTATATGACCAATATCTTCTGCAAGTGTAATATACTTCACTCTGCCTACAATAGGTACCTCACTCCTTGATTCTCGAGCACTTCATGGTTTCCTCTGCCCCGAAATGGGGAGTTGATAGCACTTCCTAAAGCTTGGGTTCAAATGTTATTGAATCTTAAGTGTCACATACTTGTCGAGGCAACTGTTTATGAGGTCAACATCAACCTAGAATCTACTAATTCCCTGTGAGCTAATAATCCACCTGGGAGGTCGTTCCCCTTGAAATTCCTTGGCATAAAGAAATAATTCAAACCCAACCAATAAGCAATGAAATTTGTTACCAAACAAAGAAGGTTGACATACCCCTGTGCTTGTCAAACAACAATACCATTTTCCCACAGCTAGTCATAGAACTAAGAGACAACAAGTGATAACCATGCAAGTTCAAGGCAAGGAGCGTGCAAATGAGGGACTCCCATCCCTTCTCATTACTATTCATATATTTGTTAGTGTGATATGGATTACAAGACATGTGACTATTTATGAGTCTAAGCTTGATTTCCATGCAATGGATTAATAGCATTAAACATGTCTTGGTATTATTCATTGATTAGGGGATGCATTGTTGATTTGATGTGTCATTAACCATAAGCTCCCCCTCTTTCAAAGTTGAGCCAAAATTAGCCCATTGATCTACTTCATTGTTATTTTCTCACAAGACATGATAGAAATTGATATTGGAAAATGAGCTCTCTTCTTGTTTACTTCGTTCTAGAATTGAAGCTAAAGGATTGTCTCATGGCTTTGAAATGTAAACCATGTGGTTTATAACAGTCATAGTAGGCTTCAATTACCCCTCTAGGGTCCATGATGACGCCCCCCCCACCCCCCACCCACACCCACCATCACATAGATTGATGAAATTGTTGTTTTCAATACGAAAATGGATTCAACACCCTCAATGCAACTAGATTGTGCAACGTTATTAGGCAAAAAAAGTTGATTTCCCTTTCCCTTATTTTAAGCAACCAAAATAAAATAAAATTATAACATGTTTAGACTATATATATATATATATATATATATATATATATATAAAATTTTATATTGCATTCATTTTAATAATTACATTGCATTTATTTCGATAATCACACCTACAACAATCATTATATYAAAATCATTAAACACAAGGAAGTAATGAAGCAAAATTCTTTTAAGTAATGAAGGAGAATTCTTTGTACATGTATTACTCAATTAAAGGCAAAATAGAAACAACCATGGAACATAGGAAATTTAAGATAAATGTTATAAAATGGATAACAACTGGTTAAGGAATTATGAAGAAAACAATGATACTTGTATTATATTTGTTGGTCTAGTTGTGAAGTTGTTATTAGTCCCCGCTGAAGGACACGACTCTAGCGTTTGCTTCAACGTTGACCTTGAATTAGTTTCCCTTTGACCAGACATAATTTTTGTGCTAGTCAATGTTGTACACAGTATAAGTAGAACAATTATTTTTTTAGTGTTTTAATATGTTTTAATTGCTTTTATTAAAGATTCTATTGGTTGATATGTTCGACCTCTTATTGCCCAACTCTTTTTATGAAGGCATAGATATCCTAAGTTTGGTTGATATGTTTGACCTCTTATTGCCCAACTCTTTTTATGAAAGTATAGATATCCTAAGTTTGGGGCCGAGTATTGAATGTTTACATATCTTAGGTTTTCGACATAATAAATGGCTTTAATGTTTACATTGCTTAAGTTTTCGGCGTATTAAATGCTCATAGGTTTTTGGTATAACAAATGGCTTTAATGTTTACATTGCTTAAGTTTTTCAGCGTATTAAATGTTCATAGATAGATGTTTATCTCATGCTTGTGAAGCAAATAATGCACTTATTTATTGATATTATTTCCAGATCGACGACGAAGTTCTAAAAAAACTAAGTTGCTCATTAAAAAAAATCAATAAAGCTTTAAATAAATATGTCAAAGATTTAAATGACGTCGTCAAAGACACGATAAAAGGCTTTAAATAACTCTATATTTAAATGACACCATCAAAGGTGTTAAATAACTCTATAACCACCGCCTTCAAGGCTTCACATCGACATAGTTCTAAGAAAATCGAGTTCTTCATTAAAACAAATGAATAAAGCTTTAAATAACTCTGTCAAAGATTTAAATGATACCATCAAAGGCTTTAAATAACTCTATAGTCACCGCCTTCAAGGCTTCACATCACCACCTACCTGTTGGAGTGTTATCACCGCCTATCTGCTTCGATGTTGTCTATTTACTTCACGGTCTTCACAACGCGGCCTCAACAATAGTCAACCTCACAAGCTTGCATGCAATATATCAAGGAGGATGGTAAGCACAAGAACACCCAACCATAGGCTCGCTATAGATCAAGTTCCATCCGCTCCTATTCCCCACCCAGTATACACTCCAACTACCTGTTCTTTTGCTTCTAATTTTTCAATTGGTGGGAATGAGCGAAGTGCACTGGCTGATAGAGATCCATTTTTTCCATAATATTTTTTTGCTTGGAATTTCATACAACTTTAACAGTGAGGCATCAAATCTTGCTAAGGGAGCAACAACAAACCAAGGTATTTTAACAACAACACCAAATTCTATTTTTTATTTCAATTTAAACTCAGTTTATTTTATGTATGCCCATGCACAACAAAGGAATCATGAATCTATGATAAAAGAAACATCACTAGTGATGTATGAAACTTTATAAACAATGCAGATAACAGAAACGACATGCAATTCTTCGGCTTGAACATTGCGCTATGATCTTTAAAGATAATTTCATGCAATTATATGGTTTGAGCCATGAATGAATTTGTTAGAACAAAAATGAAAAAGAAAAATACATCATCGTGGCTTCTTCTCTTCCCTCTTTCATTGTTTTTAGCAATTTTGCCACATCCTCTCAACTCATTACCTCAACATAGCAACAATGACGCATAGCAACATATACAAATGTCCTTCAATGATGTAAGTATTTAATAAATTAAAATATCATTCTCTGATAGAAACCCAATCGTATGGAATTTGAATTGTTTAATTTGCAAACTTCTACTTGGCTATTGCCCCATTGCGCTAGAATGATGTCTGAGGCACGATCTATTAGCACCACACTACACTTGGCATAAATATGATACATGATCTACCATTGTTCTATGGACGCGGAAAGCAGGATCTACAGGTGTTGTGAATATGCGCTCTACAGATGTGCAGATTATACATGTAGTTATGAGACCTATACTTACATAGAGAAGACTGTTGATTTCTGAGGAATTTTTTTTCCAGAGGAAGCTTGTAAGTGAGACATTGAAGCACATTGTTGAGATAACACATATTGTTGAGATTTTGAACCCCACGGATGAGCTCTTCCGACAAAACGGTCGTTTCCACGTGATTTCCAAGGTCATCTGTGGCTCTTCCTAAAACTGTAACTCTGCTCCTACCATGCCATGCCTTCAATATTCTTGCATGGTTTCCATCATTGCTTTTAAGAGAAGAAGAAAGAGCATAGTAGCAGAAGCTGCTTCTATTTCTTCTCCTCAACCTCCCTTTTGTATTTGTATTTAAATATTCCAATGTGGAGAAGTACCACCTACAAGCTCCATGAGGTTCCTTCTGGACCTATTTCTGTAGCTAGTGCAAGTAATGCTCCAAAGGGTACTCTCGTATCCCTTTTCCAATGCAAGCTTCCCCACCCCTTTGTTTGTCACCACAAAGGCAAAGATTGTGAATAAAAACAACTGGATATGAGCAGGAATGTCACTAACAAATAGATGCAGAGCCGAAAGGAAACCCTGAAGAAAGCACCTATAAATTCAGCCAGAGAAACCAACATTACGAAAATTCTGAGAATTACAACAAGCACTCTCAAGAACTTCTTGCACTCTGTCGTGTTCTTGGGAGCCAGCCACATGCCGATGCAACTCATTAACTCCCTGCAGAGGTACATGTTTTAACTATCACCATCACACATAGCTTCTTGTCTTCACTGAACAAGAATAAGGGTAGCTTATGGGATATACATGTGGCTAGTCGTTGTTGTTGCAAGACAACGTAGTCTTCATGCAAACATTGAAGGCCCCAGTAGGCCAACTGGCTATTCATTTATTAATTCATCATCAAACTTTTCATTTATTAATTCATCAATAAACCATAATGAAAAATAAGTTGAAATTTTAGTACATTGACATGATTCATTATTTATCATAATATAATGTTTAATGGAATAAACATATTTTTTATAATGATTTGAAAATGGAAATGCATTTACAGTAATTGTATAATTATAATTATGATGCCACATACTTGCTATAATTATGATGCCACCTACTTGGGAGCATTACGTTGTCATCTTAATGCATGAAGCTGAATCCATGTCTTGTGTTGTTTCTCCCACTTTCCCTCGGCAAGTCTCCTATGTATTATTTGTTAGAAAGTTATGTCTAACATCTGATCTTGCTCATATCATTCTTCTACATTAGTGTGCAATGAAGTGAATTGAGTAGGATTTGTAAGGCTTTCGGTTGTGGCCGAGACGGGACATCTCCACGCTAAAGACCCTGGTTCAAACCCCTGTTTGCATAAGGCTCTGGAAATTAAGTTACTAGCCTAGTTTGATGGTGATATGTTACATTCATTAAAGAAGAATAAAATGTGTGCATGGAGCCTTGTAATCAATTATAAAGTATGCAATGCAAGAGGACTTTGTGTCAATAATAGAAAATAAATTTATTGGAGGAGTGATAAAATGTTTGATATGAATCAGATGAAACAGAAACTAGGGAAAAGGTCAAACATATCTCTCTAAAGTCATTATGTTTTGCACATAAAAGTTGCAGAGCCAGGTCTGTCTTCATATTACATTTCTATTTATTTTGTGGTTAAAAACAACAGAGTCTACTATACAAGCCAACACTATGATTGTATTGCTTGTTCTCTATGAAGGCTCTAAAATGTTGGATATGAATCAGATGAAATAGAAACCAGGCTAAAGCTCAAACTTATCTCTCTAAAGTCATTATGTTTTGCACATAAAAGTGGTATGTCTTCATATTGTGTTTCTATTTATTTTGTGGTTAAAAACAACATAGTCTACCATACAAGCCAACACTATGATTGGATTGTTTGTTCTCTACGAAGGCTCTCTCTTTAGTTTGTTTTACCTAAGTAAATTTCTGAATTTTTTAATGACTTATTGGTCCACGAGAAGAATAATAGAGCAACAGTTTGGTAAATCATATTATGGACATAAAAGTTGGAGAGTTTGGTCTGTCTTTATACTGTGTTTCTATTTATTTGTGGTAAAAAAACCAGATTCTCCAATACAAATCAACACTAAGATTGTGTTGTTGTTTGTTCTCTATGATGGTTCTCTCTTATAACTTGTTTTCATTAGGTAAATTTCTCAAAGTTCTGAAAATTTTGAAGGGCTAATTAACGAGGCCATGTAAAAATTCGTAGGGAAATGGTTAGGAAAATCTATCTTAAACCCACTAGAATTTGATGTGTGTTTGCTTTCATATTACATTGCCTACTGTTGGCACAGGGGCAGACCCGGGGTTCAATGCTTCAACAACACACCAACAAAACCCTAACTACCGGCCCTTTCGGCAACACCTGCAAAGCAGATGAAGTCTCACCCAAAGTAGAGGTAGGGAGGTTGTAGAACTCAAGTGTCTACAACCTAGCCGGGACACCGATATGTGATCAAAATACTTAACAGAGCACTTAGCAATTAACATTCATTAGTCTTTGGCCCTTATTCACATCGCAGGTAAAAACCCTAATTACAGAACAATGCAGTATTCAACAAGATCTAAGCATATCTAACCATTTAGCACATAGCATCAAACAAATCTAGCATTCAATCATGTTATCAAGCACTAAGCTACTACATCATATGCATCTAACACACATAAAGATTCAACACTAAGCATAAATCACATCAAGAACACAAAGCAATCACAACACAGGATATACGTGGTTCACCCCCAGCGTGGAGCTATGTCCACCAACTCTTCTTCTTCTTTATTATCTTCTTTCAATCTTCTTACATGCACAGAGCCATAAAACCAACTCCGCATAGGACAGGAGATCTACGTGCACTTTGCCAGATCCTCCTTCCCCGAGTATGGTATAGCACAAAGCCTTCTTACAATCACTTGCACTTAACTCTGCAAGTTCTCAATACATAGTATGCACAGACCCTTCACAACTAATCACACTTAGCAACCTTTACGTATCTTGCACAAAGCCAACTTAGATCTGATTGAACTTCACCCCCCTTACTTACATCGCCTAGCTACTTATTTATACATTACAAAAGAGGCCTAAGCATGGGTAAACCCATGGGTTGACATCCCACACCCGTTACATAAGCCCTAAACCCAAAAAGCCCATAAAAGGGGGCAAGATCCTGCGATTTCCACTTCACTTGGGCACTTCGTCTTTGACCAGCCTGTCAAAGTCCCAAAAGTGGTCAAACAGGACCAAGGTGCTCCAAAACTTGGTCGAGGGCCAACAGGCCCCCAACACTCACCTATGACTCATCCCGAGTCACTTTGATCTGGGCAACTCTGCTTCGAAGGCCTTGAGATTGGCTTGGACTGCCTCGACTTGTTGTTTCACCAAAGCCTCCTGCTCGACGAACTCCTGAAAGATTTTCTCAGTGACAGGTCCTTCCAAGCGTTGTTCCACTGTGGTGACCACTTGTTCTAGCTGTGCACCTTGCCCTTCGATCTCCTCAAAAAGTGTGCGGGCTTCGCCCTATATCGGCTGAAGTCGATGGGTCACTTCCATGACTTTACTCTAGATTGCATGTACCTGCTACTAAACTGCGCATTGTTCTTGTGACCTTTTCATCTTCTCGATCGTTGACAATAGCTTCAATTGTGCATGTACTGTCATTGCTTGTTGCTTGGCTTCCTGGAGCTGTGAATCCAATGTCCTTAGTTCTAGGTCCTCTGCAAGGTGCTCATAGGTCTGTGCACTTCAATTGCTGAGTTGTTTGCATTCTAAGGCCAATGCCTCGATTCTTCTAACTGTGCTCCGGGCAGTCTCTTCCCGGTGATCTCGTACTTCCTGCGGAGTGCTCGACACTGCTTGCAATTCCAGTTATGCTCCTCTTACTTGGAGCTGCTGAATGGCTTCAACGAGCTTCCCCACTTGGCTCTCAGTTGTTTCCTCTTCCATCTGTGCCAGGCCCGACATAGAGCGAAGTGCTCTAGTGATTGCTTCTTTAACTCTAATCTGCTCTGCGAGCAGTTGTTCTTTTTCTTTTCGGAGCTGCTCTCTGTCCTCTGCAAACTTCGCCTAGAGGTCGTCTTTTTCTTGCTGTGCAACCCGATGTTGCTCTAAGGCTTCCTCATTTTCTTGCTTCAATGCCTTTGTGGCCTGCTCTTTTTCTTCCTGGACCCGACGAAGGTGAGCTTTTGTTGCATCTGTTATTCTACTAAGCTGGGCAAGCTCGTCTCCTACTTCTATGCCCCCTGATGACAACGACGCAGTAGACATTGCGTGGCTCGAATAAAGAGCTTGTTGTACCCCTTTGAGCTCTGCCTCGATCTTGTCATACATTGTCTCCTGTTTGGCTTTGCTTCACTGCAAAATGTCCTCAGAAGTATTGGATATAGTTGCGATGTTGAGGTCAATATCATCCATCGTAATTATAGTCTGTAAGTGGGACTTATTAGTTTCTGACTTCTTCCGCATTGAGGGTTTCTTTGGATAAACCTTTCTTTTCTTGGATGTCTCTATCTTCGTAAGGGGATCTTTAGGCGATGTTACTTCACCCTGTTCTTTCCTGTCTTATGCCCCTTCATCCTCTTCTTTGTCTACTTCGTCACCTCCTCCCCCTTCGAGTGAATCTGGTGTAGTCTCCTTTGATGCGTTGTGCATTTCCTGTACTTCTTCCTTCTTCTTCCTCTTGCTACTACTGGGTCCATCATACTCTTCACGAGTGAGTATAGGACTTCTAATGAGGTCGGGGTCAGAGAGTTCTGTCTGTTCGATTGGTACAAGGAATTTTGCAGGCCATTCCTTGGTTATTTCCTCCATATCTTCTTTGGTGAGTTTGTAATAGGACTGTATCTCTTCCTTGTGTTCGTCTCTACGCGTAGTGATGTAAATGAAGTGTTTGTCGTCGTGGAACTTTGCTATTGGCTTGAACCTATGAAGTGTATTCGACGTCATGCGAGGGAAGGATTCAATGACCCTCTTCAGCTGCAAGTAGTAGGTGTGGAACACCGCATTGGACTGCCATTGCTTCGCCATGTCGCTCGAATACCAGAGGGTAATGAACCTTGCGGCCAGTGGTTCAAACGACTCGACTTCAGGGAAGGTTTCTCCCTCTGACATCTCTCAACTGATGAAGGCAAAGAGAATCAACAACCAGCTGAAGTGAAAATCGTAGCCCTAGTCTTGCGCTTCATGACAATCTTTCTCCAACTGGTTGATGAGGTAGTTCGCCCAGTTCATTTGTATTCCTTTGACGCATTTTCTTGCAAGGTCGACGACGGACCCTGTGACCTGCGTTGTTATGTTCTTCCTAATGAGATTACCAGCAATCAACTAACAAGATAGGCACACTGTGCCATTTTGGATGGAGGCTACCTTGTAGCCTCACTTCCCCTTCTCTATATCGCCATAGGTGTCCTTTATTCGCTGTGCCAGGGTGCGATCTGTAGCCTTGCCTGGGTAAAAGTCCCGAGGGTCCGGTCCTTACATGCTCAATCAAGTGATCCAGTGGATCAACAATGGATCTACAGTGATGCGCCTATCCAACCACAGGTAATCACCATGGTAGCACGATAGGAAGAGTTTAACGCACACGTTAACCTCCTGATGTCTGTGGAAGTGTGGTATCTTCATCACATTAAGGATTGTTGATCTTGCGATGTCCATGGTCCACAGCTGGGGGATTATCTTCGACTTCTTCCCCGTTGTCCTTGTCAAGTACTTATGTGGTGCAAGCATTCCATAATTCTTTCAGTCTCCCAAGTTGAAATCACCGATCTTTAGCATCATAATCTGTCCTAACTGCGGTCCAACTGCACGTATCCCCTTTGGGAGGTACGCAGTGATCAATGTATAGTTGAAGTCCCTTAGGATGTTGTCACAACTAACCGTGCCAGCTAGAGGCGAGATATAGTTGGGCAGGACTGACAGGATGAGCTTCGCGTTTGCCAAGTCGTCACAATGCTTGCTTTGTTTCTCTATCGCAGTTCCGGATGGCCCATATCGACATGCAATCGATGGGGAGGCTTGCAATCCTCTTGTCGATGAGGCCTGTGCGCCCATGGACATGACCTTCTCATCCATAAGGTCAATCAAAATCTCTTCGATGGATTTTTCTACTGCGCTAAGGTCGCTCGACATACACGCTCATGATCAAATGTCTCAGATAGGTGGATAAGCGCTCAAGGTAAGCAGAACGGGTGACAAGGTCTCAATAAGCACTACACGAAAGCAATTAGTTCTTTGTGAACTCGGATAATCACAATTTGCAAAAGTGTTCTAGGTAAGACATTCCATGGGTTAAATAGATAGTGTCGTAATGGATTCCTCCAATGGGCAGGAATGCCTCAATCAATACAATTCCATTTGTTATGGCGCGGTCCCAACGGTCCAATGGTGATATTTCTGGGAATAACTGCGTTTCTATCCATTTTGGAGCGTCATTCTAATGGTCTAGACGCCTCCAACGGTCATATTGCTTCACTGTGGCGAAGTGCCAGTCTGTGTTGTTCTGTTATTCTCGTGAGGTTCAAGTTCTGCAAGCCTTCCTTCTGCAAAGTCCTCTCTGGAACCTCCTGCAATTTTTCTAGCTTTGCTTTCTTCTCACTAAGATTTCTTGCTTTCTTTCCTGTGATCTACGTCTCTGGATTCCTCTTTCCATTATTGTTCGTATCTTCTCTTAACATAGTAACTTCTCACTTCTGAGGGTCTTTCATAGGGTTCGAGGGTAATACTTTTTCTCTTACTGCGTCTGGAGTAGGTGCTCTTCTCTTCTGCATGGATAACTTCTTTAAGCCTTCTTGTGTTCTTTAAACTTCGACAGCCAGGTCTCTGGTCCTTAGTAGCTTCGACTTGTCCTCCCGTTCTTCTATTAAGCGCGCTATTCTCCTAGCCATGAAATCTCTTGATTCCTGCTTTTTTTGTTCTATAGCTTCCTCTTCTTCTTTCCTTCGGATTTGATCTCTCTCAATCCAAGTCCTTCCTAACAAAAGTGTGAAAGGAGTGTTGTTCTCAACAAACTTAATGACCTCGAATTCTTCTTCTGTCGATGTGCCATGAGCACTCATAGGAACATGAATAAGTCTTCCACATAGGGTTATCATCTTTCCTTTAAACAATCTTATTCCTCCTAATGAAGGAACCATAGCAGGCTTTCCCAAAATTTTCCAAGTACCTTCTGTCATGATATTAACCTGTGTTTATGCGTCCAATACATAGTCTATGTCGAAGTTTCCTATGCTTGTTTCTATGCACTCTTTCTCTTTTAAGATCTTTGATAAATTGATGTCTCTATGATCATTCAGTGTTTATGTTATCTGCAATAATATAGCCTCAGATTCTTTCTAGTTTTTTGGCATATTCTTAGTCTCTTGACCTTCCTCATGGTTTTCTTGTCTCATGTTCATCTTCTCAACTTTAGCAATCATCCTAGGGTGATCTAAAACTTCATGTCTAGTAACTTTACAACAAAGGCAAACATGACCTCTACAAGGGCATTCCTTAGCAAGATGTCCCAACCTTCTATAATTATAACATAATGTTAATCCTCTCTTTCTCTTAAACGATCCTCAACCTTTCCTGTATTGCGCAATGGGATCATAGTGATGAACGTGCAAAAAATTCTTTCTAGGATCCTGCATCCACTTGTTAGTCCAGAAATTCTTTCTATGCATAGGAATAACATGTCTTTCATTATTTCTATCAGATCTGTTCATATCATATCTTCTTTCTTCGAGTTGTGCCCTGGTTTTCACACTAGGATGAAATCTATCAGATATACCTAGATCCATTCTTTTGAAACAAAAATTTCCACTTATCTTACCTTTATCAGAGCACAAAGCTTTAAGATCTTACCTCTTTCTTCAGATTGGGCTTCTCCTCTTAGCACAGAGCTTCACAAGTCAAGTAGAGTACCGCACACAGAGAAACATATCTATGCACAAAGATTTCTATTTTCTTCAGTTCCCAGCAATCACAGTTTCAGGTCTCGACAACGGAACCATTTGTTGGCACAGGGGCAGACCTGGGGTTCAACGCTTCAACAATGCACCAACAAAACCCTAACTACTGGCCCTTTCGGCAACACCTGCGAAGCAGATGAAGTCTCACCCGAGGTAGAGGCAGGGGGGTTGTAGGACTCAAGTGTCTACAACCTAGCTGGGACACAGATCTGTGATCGCAATACTTAACAGAGCACTTAGCAATTCACATTCATTAGTCTTTGGCCCTTATTCACATCGCAGGTAAAAACCCTAATAACAAAACAAGGCAGTATTCAACAAGATCTAAGCATATCTAACCATTTAGCACATAACATCAAAGAGATCCAGCATTCAATCATGTTATTAAGCACTAAGCTACTACATCAGATGCATCTAACATACATAAAGATTCAACACTAAGCATAAATCACATCAAGAACACAAAGCAGTCACAACACAGGATATACGTGGTTCACCCCCAACATGGGGCTACATCCACCAACTCTTCTTCTTCTTTATTATCTTCTTTCGATCTTCTTACATGCATAGAGCCACAAAACCAACTCCGCATAGGACATGAAATTTGTGTGCACTTCGCCAGATCTTCCTTCCCCGAGTATGGTACAACACAGAGCCTTCTTAAAATCACTTGCACTTAACTCTGCAAGTTCTCAACACATAATATGCACGAAGCCTTCACAATTAATCACACTTAGCAACCTTTACGTATCTTGCACAAAGCCAACTTAGATATGATCGAACTTCACCCCCCTTACTTACATCACCTAGCTACTTATTTATACATTACAAAAGAGGCCTAAGCATGGGTAAACCCATGGGCCGACATCCCATACCCATTACATAAGCCCTAAACCAAAAAAGTATGTAAAAGGGGGAGAGATCCCGCGATCTTCGCTTCGCCTGGGCGCTCCGTCTTCAACCAGCTTGTCGAAGTCCCAAAAGTGGTCAAACATGACCAAGGTTCTCCAAAACTTTGTCGAGGGCCAACACCTACCGGTTAATGCATGCATGCTAGCAGTTAACATGAGCTCACTAAAGAATATCATATTTCCATATATAGTATTGAATCCAGATGTACAAATCTTGTTTTATTATACT
>JZKD02S2001636.1:31275-41659 GCA_000966675.3 Picea glauca | reverse complement strand
ATAACATTACTAATCTAAATTACAACTAATGGCCTAAAGCCAACATAAATAAAATAGCATTACTAATCTAATATGCCTCAATTAAGGGGTAATGAGCCAATATTAGGGCTTAACATTGCACCTTTCAATTGGTCAAAAAAATCATCAATCCTTGGTAAAGGGTACTTATTATTTATGGTAACCTTATTGATTTGCCTGAAATCAATACATAGTCTTAAGGTTCCATCCTTCTTATTCACAAATAGAACCGGGGCTCACCTCAACCGGGGCTCCCCGAGGTGACATACTTGGGTGTATGCACCCCTTTTTTAACAATTCTTCAAGATGCAACTGCAACTCCTTCAATTCTGGTGTACCCATTATGTATGGCGTCTTAGACACTGGGGCAGCTCCTGGCACCAAATCGGTAAAGAAATCAATGTCTCTCTTTGGTGGAAATCCTTGGATTTCCCTAAAAAAATCTTCAAAATCCCTCAAGATTGGATGGTCTTCAATGCTTGCCACTTTATCTTTGGTTGTCTCCTCCATATGGGCTGCAAACACTTGACATCCCTTCCTGAAGATCTTCTTCAACTGCATAGCTGAAATCTCTCTAACAACTATAGCTCTTGGAATTCCTTGAATCTTGTCGTGTTTCCCTTCCTCATCGAGACATGTGATTTCCTTGTTGTAACAGTCTAGGACACGATGATTCTTTTCCAACCAATCCATGCCAATTTGATAGTCATATGAACCCAATGGTATTATGTTTACATCTACCTTCTTGTTGAGTCAATTCATGTCTATTTGACAATATTTAACCAACTCGTTGATCTTTCTCTTAGCCCCACGTGGCTAACTGAACTAACCAAGAGTTCTTATGCTTATTTCTTTACAAGTGAAATATTTCAACAATGTTAGCATTTATGTAACTATGGCTAGCTCTGGAATTGATTAAAAATTTTGTGTGATGGTTATCAATCTTACCTTCCACTTCGATCATGGGGGATTGATATTATGCATGCTTGTTGTCCAAGGCTGCATAAATCCTTGGCATACTTCCTCCCATATCTTCCATTGTTTCAGCCTCTTGAATGTTCTGGACAGTCCTCATTATTTATCCTTTATGAGGGCAGTCCCTATATAAGTGATTCCCTTCACATCCCCAACATTGAACAGGTTTTTGACTTGGCATTTTCCTAAATAAATTTGCATTATTTTGATCATTTTGGGCTGCTTGGCCTTGCTGACTTGCTTGGGAGTTATTTCTGAAAAAAGGGTAGCTTAAAACCTTTCTCCCTTTGATCCTTTTTCTCTTTCATCATGTCATTCCAAGTCTTTTGGAACACTATCCTTCCTTTTTTTTTCTCATAAAGGTGTCTTTCTCTCCTTATGGTTTCTTCCAAGGTCTTGGGGTGGTCATATTGAATCTTATCACTATAGAAGGAGGGTAACCCACTTAAAAACCTATGTATTTTAACCTTCTCATCCTTGATGAAGTCAACATACTTCAACAATTCAAAGAACTGCTTCTCATATTCCTCCATTGTCATGGTTCCCAACTTGAGTTCAAAGAAATCTTTCATATGTCTCTCATAGTAATGCTCGAACAAATATTTCTCTTGGAAATATCCTTTGAGTTGCCTCCATGAGATTCTCTTCTCATCGAGGTTCTTGGCTTTCTTAAGTTGATCCCACCACATGGCTACCTTTCCTTGCAAGTGGTAGGTGAAAATCCTAGCTTCTACCCAGGATGGTTAGTCATGCAGCTGGAAATATTTCTTCATTTCCAATAACCAAGCCTCTACCTCTTCTCCTTTCTTGTGCTCGCCATTTAAAGTAGGTGGATTTATTTTCCTGAGTTCACCTTGCAAGATGTTTTCCTTAGGCCTTCTTCTTTGCCTCCGAACAGGAGATACACTTGGGTTTCTTCCTGGTCTTGAACTTGCATGATTTCTTATAGTGGATTGGATAATGATGGTGCATGCTCATGCTTCTTGAATGCTTATCATTTCCATGATCATCCTTTTTGTTGTGGGATCTCGATGTTGATACTTATCTAGCACTAGATGCTTGCTAGGCGCCAGAATCTTTGTTAACTTGATTATGTAACATGTTCGAGCTATGAAGTATCTCTTCATGAGCCTTCATCATCCTTTCATTATCATCCATGTAGATTTGCACTTCCCTATGCAGAATTCTCATAGTGACATGATCTTGCCTATCTCTTCTTCCATTTGACTCTGTCTCAGCATTCCCCATGCTAATATGAAAACCTATGAACTCTTCCCCATGGATGTAATACCCTTGAGCATCTTCCATGAATTTAGTCTTTATATAAGAATTAATTTTCTTTATGTACCTCTAATTCTGCAAGATTTGCAGCCAACAAAATTTGTTTGGATAAAATAATTAACAAGATCCATGAAATTATGTACAATTGTGTTCCCATCCTATATCAAAATTCTTTCTTTCATGAGTTTCCCCGAAAATTTCAACACTTAGAGTATTTTTCCATCTATTCGGACTCGCGGACTTGCGGACTTATGGACTCATGAAAGAATAATTCTTCCTTTCATAATTCCATCTGAAAAGTCTCGACACTTAGATTATTTTTCTGTTTATTCAGACTCACAAACTCATGGACTCAAGGACTCGCAATAAGTCCCAATACTTAGTCATTTTCACCCTTGTGGACTCACAGACTCATAGACTCATGGACTCACAATAAGTCCCAACACTTAGCCATTTTTACCTCTGCAGACTCACGGACTCATGGACTCACATTAAGTTCCAACACTTAGTTGGTTTTACCTTTGTGGACTCGCGGACTCACGGACTCATAATAAGTCACAACACTAAGTCCGAAAATTCTTGACACTTAGTCATTTTTCCACTTCTTCGGAATCGTGGACTCACAGACTCATAATAAGTCACAACATTAAGTCTGAAAATTCTTGGCACTTATTCATTTTTCCACTTCTTCGGACTCGCAGACTCATGAAATCATAATAAGTCCTAACACTAAGTCCGAAAAGTCTCGACACTTAGTCATGTTTCCACTTATTCAGACTCGTGGACTCACAGACTCATAAAAATTCACAACACTAAGTCTGAAAAGTCTCGACACTTAGTCATTTTTCCACTTCTTCGGACTTGCGGACTTACAGACTCACAATCTTGTAACTTGTCTTTCATAAGTTCGTCCAAAAGTCTCAACACTTAGATTATTTTCATCTCCCTGCCTCTGTGTACCTGCCACCATGGTAGTACATGTCACCTTTCTCCACGTCATCTGACACATGGCCTCTCCCCACGTCATGATGACGTGGGGAGAGGCCATGTGTGTATATATATATATATTTGTTTCCTTTTCAAATTCGACTCTTTCACTTCGAAATTGCAATTATTTAACTGCAAGAACTTGGGGCTTTTTGTTAAATTTCATCCAATTTCACCATGGACATCGTAAAAATTTTGTCAAACGATTTGTAAATGAACTCTCTTTAACATTCTATCAAACAGTTCACTTGAAAACCCTGTAATTTTTCTTCTGCACTCTACTAAATGGCCCATGCAGGCTCAATGTTGAAAAACTGGGCTCTGATACCACTTTGTAACATACCCAGCAACCACGGTTGAGTCGTGTCACACAAAACTTCCTCTTTATCAGCTCTGATACCATTTTAGTAATGTACCTAGCCTCCAGCTAGGTAACAATATGTGTGGAATACATATAACATGAAACTTCTGCTAATTAAATCCATTCATTTGTTTTTATCCGTTTTCCATAGCCTACATCTACAATTTACAACAAATTTAGCTACGGTAATAACCATAAAACTTATGCATCTGAAGCATGCTAGTAATCAACATGATATACAACTAAATTGTTCGTTAAAACAACATATAATTCATTCTCATTCACGCAGAATTCATGCACAACAATAACACATGTAATAACTCAGCACAAGATAAAACACTTATCTTAAACAAGAATTGTGCAACTAGTTGCTTGGGACAGACATTCCACCCAACCGTTGATTGAGTATTCCAAATCTCAACAGCCAGTCACCCCCGAGCTAATGTTGGAAATACACAAAAGAGTGTGGTCTCTCACAGTCCACTCACAACTCATAAATATCTCAACCCAACTGATATTTTCCTACAGCTACCACAATTTTTCCACCAACTCTCTTCCTCTTGACCTGTCCAACCCAAGGAATGCACCATTCTTTTATCAAGGTTAAACCAAGGGATGTACCATCCATTTATCAAGGCTAACCCAAGAAATGTGCCATTCATTTATCAAGGTCTCTCTTTCACAAGCAACTATGAATCTCTCAACTAGGAACTCAAGGGAAACGGCTGCTAGGAAAACTATAAGCAAACAACAGCAACCACTTGTTGTTTTAGTGCAACTCATGCAGGAGTTCACTCTTCCGGCCTAACAACTGGGATATTCAATTCTCCAGCTCCAATTCACTCTAGTTATTCTCTTGTTGTGCTCCATAACTCTCCCTCCATGGCCCCATCCACTTCCCCTCTATTTTTCTTTCTCTCTCCTTCGCTCTCATGACCCAACTTCTCAAAAAATTGTTGTTCCCTCTCCCTGCATCAACCTAACTAACTGTCCTCTACCGCTCACTTCTCCTACATATTTTCTCCCTTTGGATTTTCTTTCTTGACTTACACTCTTCCCCAGCATGATTGTACTTAACCCCCATGTGCCCAATAACTTCAGGATGTGACCACTCACACCCACCCCCTTACATGTATTAAATGATTGGATTTGGAAACACTCAATAAAAAATGGAAAGGTTCATATACAATAGCAGATTTGGGAAAACGGGTTAAGTCCATAAACATGGATAATTCCCCCTTGGACCTCTCTTTGTCGTTATTCTAGACACTCCCTTCTCTTGTGGATTAATTCAGTCCCCATCTCTTGTCCATTTCCCCTTAGTAGTTGGCATCACATTTTATTATTAAAACATTGAAATACAATTCACATATTACATCGTTTGGTTGTAGCCACATATTATATCTACATAAGCATTAATTAAATTGGGGATTATAATGGGGATGTTACATATGGATAGTACCAATTGTGTCGTTTCCTATGATATGTGGAACACCACGTGGTTCCTCACGGTTAGGGAGATATAGCCTTGTAAATTTGGAAGCCCCGAAGAGTGGACAAAAAGCCCCTAGTTGGTTACAAGTCTTGGTCAAAGGGTAAAGTGGTTGAAACAAGCAAGCCCTAAAGTAAGGAGAGAGGTTACAATGAAAAATTATATAAACACATCAAGGAGTCTCTCATAAGGACACTCACACACTTACAATTGAATATCTATCTTGTGAATGTTATGGTCTAGTATTATGATATTTTGGTTATTTTGTGACGGCATTTTTTTGAGGTTACAAAAGAAGGTCGAAGGTGAAAGTCTTGGATTTGCAGCAAGCTTGAGTAACCGTAGTTTCTGAGGTATCTGTGAGTTGTAGGTCAACAAGGTGCGGATGTACGCAGGATGTAGTGGACGAAAGAGTGAATATATGAGGGCTGTAGAAGAGAAATTCGCATATATGTGAAAAGATTGTGAAGGGATGTTGGTACCAGGTTGTTGAGGGATGTGGAAGAGTTACAGGTCAGTTTATAGTATAGCAGGTCAGCTTCAGGATCAAAGGTAAGTTTTAAGGGTTATGGTTATGGTGTTATGGTACATCCATGGTGATGATAGTATGTGATATGGTGCATCTTGGTGATTGAAGCATTATTGACTATCTTGGTGTATGGTTTGGTTACATGTTATGATGCATACTTGAGGCTTGGTATATTGTGGTATGAGGTTACATCTTGGTGATATTGAGGAGCATGCTTGAGAGGCATGTCTTGTTGATGGATGGTACATCTTGGTGATCGTATGATACATTGTTAGTGGTACATTCTTGGCTGGTTGGTATCTGGTTTGGTATGGTACATGGTTTATGGTTGTTGGCACATACTTGAGGCACATGGTGTATGACATGATTTGGACATATCATGAGTGATGTTGGTACATGATTGAGGAACATGGTTTGAGGTATATCTTGGATGCATATCTTGGTGATGTTGGTACATGTTGATGTACATGGTTGATGTGCATGGTTGGCACATTGTATGGTACAGGTGTTGAGGGTACATGTTGAGGTTCATGGTTTGGTACAGGTGTTGGTACATGATTGATGCACGGTTCGGTACAGGTGTTGGAGCACTTGTTGTGGTATAGTTTATGGTATATTGTTGATGATTGGTATGGTACAGGTTGATGGTTTGGTACATGGTTGAGACACATATCTTGTGACAGTATGTGGTGATCTTGTTGCATGCTTGGTAGAGGCATGTGTTGGTTATGTTGAGCATATGGTTTGAGATATGCTCTTGGTGATCTTGGCATGAGTTGCATGCAGATGAGATTGGATCCAGTTTTTTGGATGAGATAGTGATTGGATGGACAGGTTAATGTGACAGTGATAGTGAAACCGGGTGATTTTATGGTAGTCCGCGAATTGTAGTGAGGATAGACGCGGACATCCGCGAGTTGCAGTTAAGAAGGACACGTATACTCGCATGTTGCAGAGTAGACAGGTCATGGATAGGTGGAAAGGTTTTGAGTATTGTTGGTATATGTCATGACAATTTGTTGGTACGGGTTGGCAGTGACAGATTCACAGTGGAAGTGGTTGATTCAGTGACAGTGACATCTTGTTCACATTTGGTACTTATATTTCAGGGTGGTAGGATGGGGCAAGCAAAGGGGGTTGTATCTTCCTTCCAGTTGGAGATGGATAATCAGGGAGTTGGAGCTTCCTTCAGGTTGGAGCCTGAGAACGAGGTGGTTGTAGCCACCTTCCAGTTGGAGCCAGAGAACCCAGGGGGTTATAGCCTCCTTCTGGTTGGATCCAGAGAATTCGGGGAGTTGTAGATTCCTTCAGGTTGGAGACTGAGATTAGGGGGTTGGAGCCTCCTTCTAGTTGCAGCTGGAGAATTTGGAAGTTGGTGCTTTCTATGAATGAATTCTTGATATATATAAGAAATCATTTTGTGGTTTTCTCCCATTTGGGTTTCCACGTAAATATTGGTGTACTATGTTCTTGATGTGATGTTTCTTTTATATATATATATATATATTGGATGCATTCATAGATGATAGATTGATGATATATTGTTGAACATTGTTGTTAAAGTGAGAGAATATATATTGTGGTTAAAAGTGCTCATACTGATTCACCCCCTGCCCCCCTCAGTATTTCAACAATATTTTTTTCCAAATGGTAACCTCTTAAGTGAAAAAACTATTTTCTATATACACATATGGGCATGCAATCCCATAAAGGAATAATGTATTACTAAAGATATAGTAAATATAATAAAAAATATCATATTGTGATAACATCAATGCCTAATAAGCACAAAGCTACCTTCAATACCTTCCATCTTGATATATATATTAAAAAAAAAACATAATTAATTTTTTTTATCAAGATATCATTGATAAAATCAATTTATCAACCCAATCTACCCTGCATCTCCAGTACTTAGAAACATAATGTCACCTGCATCTCCAATACTTAGAAACATAACATCAGATACAGGGCAATGATTTTAAAAAACTAAAGTTGAGCAAAATGGAGTCACTAATTTGATTAATTTTTTCTCCAGTAAATCAAAAATAAAGAGATTAAAAAAACAATTCTAACATACTAACTAAATCTTACAAGCATAATAGAATACAAACAAGCATTCCCCAAATCGATTAAAACAAGTACGAAAGAAAAAATCCCATTGAAAGCATACACGAGCTCCAAAACATAAAAACCCACTTACCCGACTCATAACCAGATCTAAATAGGTCAGTTCATTGAAGGCATTAGAAACAACTCGGGCATAAATCACTATGCTTGTATTTCTATTCTTCTTCCTCAAAATCCAATGTTTCTTCTACTTGGAATCCACAAAAATTCTAGTATCGTATAGATAAGAATCCAAAGATAATCCCTAATAATTTCCTCGAAGAAATGCCAGCCTAAATGAAGTGAAGTCAATAGTTTCTCAGCCTAGAATGCTCATTTGCATATCCAACTTCCTTGACACCTACCATTTTGTTTGTATTGAATTCCTTAACATTCAATGGTCTGCATAACCCAACAACAGATACAGTGGGACGACAAAAAAAACCAATAAATCTACTATTCTCAAATATTGACCTTTGTTTGTCATCTCAATTGCCTCCTCTAGTTCGGGTGGATATTGACAACGAAGGCAGAATCACAATGAGTGACTCGTGAGAGGGGTGGGTCGCCCACTTCTTCCTAAGCTAGTTGGGCTCGACCTTGGAGTGTACTTGATGGGGTTATTCTGTGGGGAAGATAAAATAAATAGAGCCCCAAAAGAAATACTAAGATATGGCATAAGGAGCTTCCTTTGCCCAACCATGAGGTGGGAATATTGCAGAACTTAGAGTCGTCCTAAAATTAATTCACTTCTTTGATGCATGGAGTGATTGCTTGGAAAGGGAAGGGATTACAACTATGGAGAGGGAGGCCTCTTATGTATTTCTTTCTTACTTTTGGGGGCATCTACTTAACAGATTTGGATGAGAAGCGATGATGGATGGAGAGAACACAGCAACCGAGTGAGATGATTGTTTGATCTATGTGAGCTAATAGAAAGAGTGATACAGACATATGGTTGTCTGATCAATGTGAGATAATAGAAAGAATGATATAGATGACACTACGAAAAGAGTGATACAGATGACATTACATTCAATTGACACAAGGATGACATGTGTGAGCCGACATGTGGCATGTTCCTATAGGAAACTGACAGACGATTAAAGGCTTGAAGGAACCTCCCCTTAAAAGAATGGCTTCACTGTAATAAAGTGGGATTAATTAAAAACATGAATACATGGTTCATAATGTGGATTATATTCACAAAATCAAACTAATATATGACTATGTGATTGAACCACATATTTATTTATTAGTTAAATTAATATATGAATATGTGGACTATGTGCCCATGTTATGAACCATCGATTTATATATATTATGAGAACTAATATATGAATACATGGTTCTCACGTATTTTTTTATTTGATTCATTTAAAAATATCAAAATTTTATGTTTCAAAACAATTCCTTTTAACAAAATTATATAGAGAGTAGTTACTCTCTGATTGTTATACTTTTTAAATCTATATATAATCAAAATTAATCAAATTACAATTAAAATTAGTAAATATACGATCAATATAAATTCAAAAGTAAAATAACTAAACAAAAAGTAAAATAATTAAACAAAAAGTAAAATAGTTAAACAATTTTAGTGGGCCTAATGGTTAGGAACATTTGTTTCCTCTTAAGAGGTCATAGGTTCAAATCCAGAGGGGGTAGGGTATGTATACCTTCGTAGACTTTACCAGTCAAATCGTTGGGTGGAGGGGGGTCCCTTGTCCCACAAACAAGGGGGTCTCATACACTAATTTGGTGTGTTGGGAGTGGAAATATTATATATTAAGAGAATAAAAAAATTATATACTTTAGTATATTAGACTTTACTACATTAATACATTAATATATTAAATTATATTAAAATATGCAAAATTAAAACGTTATATTTCTTGAACAATTATAATATCGAAATTACTAATTTAATTTGTGCTAATAATTATATGAATATATTTAACAGTTAATATCCATTAAAATTCAACTAAAAAATGAGAAACAAAATACATATATATAATTTTAACATCTTTGTAAAATTAAACTTTACATATATAAACTTCAAACATATTTCGCAAATTTAAACCATTTTCTAGTTCTAAATGGAAAAAATCTAAATAGTATTGCTTTTGTAATATGAAAATACAACAAAAATCAATGATATGGTTGGTTGATAGCAACAATAGACTAAAGAATATGTCTAGCAACCCCCTTGGAGACCTACCCAAGATGTTAATCCTCGTCCTCTCTCCGGGGCATGCGGCACCACAATGGTTATCACTTGGAAACATGACTACACCAAGGATACTTCATCTAGACTACACCTATTCCACGCTAGCAAGGGTGACATGTTCACAAAGATAAAGCGGTACTAAAAAAAGGAAAAATTCAACACATATGTCACATGAGAAATGGTGACACATCAATACGGATAAAGGGGTACTAAGAAAATAAAAAGTTAAAATGGGTACCAAGAAAAAAAAAATGATACATATGCCATTGTAATAAACCTCGATTTCATCATAAATTTCTTCTTCTTCTTTTTTTCTTTTTTTTTTTATTAGGCTCTAAGTCTGTATAATAGTTTATAACAACACTAAAAAAAAATGTGCTACCATGTTGGTGTGCTACTTAT
>JZKD02S2001625.1:35940-51052 GCA_000966675.3 Picea glauca | reverse complement strand
TTCCATTTCGTTCTTTCATTACTGTTGTATTATGAGAATGTTATTATGGTTGATTTTAGCTTTAGTTTGTCATCATATGGTGTTTTCATACTATTAAATGTTATATGTTGTCCATGATTTCTTATTCCACTTTTTATGTGTGATTGATCTATCATTTTATTTTTTTTGAATTTATTCTTAATGTTAAATGTTGGATAATATCAATATTCAGATCTGAGTTTTTCTTTCATTCTTAAATATATTTTTTTTTGTTTGTTAATTTATGCAGGACCTGCGATTAACCTGTGGCTTGAGAAACCGCGACTCAGGGGCATCTAAGCCGTCAAAATCACCCGAGGATCGCACCCGGCCTGAGCCACACCAACCCTTAACATGGTTGGATTTTTTGTCCCTGCAAGATTCGAACCGGTGACTTTAACATCACGGAGTGGCTTAACAACACACTCCGTCACCGACTGTCCTACACCTCGGGGACTTTCATTCTTAAATATTGATCATCTTAAGATCACATGATTTTTAATTAAATGTCTTTTTGTTGTTATTAATTTACTCCAATATCAAATGCTTCTTTGAATGTATTCTGGAAGTGCTAGTATCGTTCTGTTATAGGTTTCCCTTAACAACAGTACAAGCAGGAGCTCATACAACACAGGAAGATAAAAGCAGTTGACTGATCAGTTAGAGGTTAGTAGATGCATTCTTTTCGTTTATTTAGAGTTTTTTATGAATGAAACGATGATTAAATTAATTAGCTTTGACTATTTTTGTGTCATTGTTTCAATCGTATTCATTTAGTATTTATTTGTTTAATATATTTTAAAAAAAAATGTTGTTCATATTTGATTCAGAAACTTTATCAAACAATCATTTTCGCAAGATTTCATGCAAACCTTGTAAATTGTATATAAATTGTTTATAATCATTTGTATATTCACATTTTTAGATAAATATTTGTAATTATTGTGTCGATTGTTATAATTTTTTCTTTAGTTAGTTTATTTCATTTTGTTATTTTTAGGACCCTAGTTGGCTAACGGAGCCATTAAACCCATCAGAATAGGTTACACCAAACGACTTGGGTTATTTAGACAACCACGGACTGGATCTATTCTTCCAGTTGACTGCATGTCAAATTTGTCCATCAACAGTAGGAAAGATTTGATGAAGGCTGATATAGGTTACTGGTAAAGATTGTGACAGATTGTTGGTACACGTTGGCAATAACATAGTGATAGTGGCAATGGTTGATTCAGTGACAGTGACAGGTTGTCTACATTTGGCATTTATATTTCAGGGCGACAAGACGGGGCAAGGACAGGGGTTTGTAGCGTCCTTCTAGTTGGTGCTGGAGAATTAGGGAGTTGGACCTTCCTTTAGGTTGGAGCCTGAGAACTAGGTGGTTGCATCCATCTTCCGGTTGTAGCCAAGAATCCAGGGGGTTATAGCCTCCTTTTGGTTGGAGCCAGAGAATTAAGGAGTTGGAGCTTGCTTAAGGTTGGAGCCTGAAAAATTAGGGGATTGGAGCCTCCTTCCAGTTGGAGCTAGAGAATTGGAAGTTGGTGCTTCCCTAAATGTAATTCTTTGACATATAAGAAAATCATTTTGTGGTTTTCTCCCGCATTAGGTTTCCATGTAAATATTGGTGTACTATGTATTGTGTGGATATGTTTATTATTGTTCATTATGCACTAATGGATGTTAATGTTTATGATACAATAATATATTGATGATGAACTGATGAAAATGGTTGAATACGTCAAAGGAATATAAACTATGGTTAAAAGTGGTATAATTTCCCATTATTGATTCACCCCCTCCCCTCTCAGTAATCCATCAATTGGTATCAGAGTCAGTTCCTTCAGGAAAACAATTTAAGCACTGGAAGGTAGATCATGGAGTGCAGTATAAATGGAGTACCAATGTTGAAAGGTCAGAAGGGTCTGAAGTATGAATTATGGAGTTGCGGGATGAAGGTATTTTTACAAGCACATGAATATGATATTTGGCAATCTGTTATTACAGGATATGATAGTTCAAAAATGGCAAAGACTACACCCATGAAGGAACTAAAACAAAATAACAAAATTACAATGGATTTCATTATGGAAGGACTATATGGTTCAATAAATGACAAAGTGGGTAAATTTTCATCAACTAAAGAGATTTGGGATAAGTTACATAATATCTACTTTTCACCCATCACAAAGTCAGAGAATGTCAAAGAATATGAAGGTACAAAACAAGAGGAAAGATGCTCATCATATGAGACAGATTCAAAAGAAGAAGAGTATGAAATCAACAAAAGCATGTTTTTCTGCTTTAATTGTGAATAAGGAGGACATCTTGAATTTGAATGATTGTATTTGAGAATTGAAAGTGATAAGACAGAAAATCCCAATGAAATAGAATACAATCTAGAGACTAAAAAAAAAAAAAAGTCATGAAGTAGAATACAGTCAATGAGAAAGAGAATTTGAAGAAGAAATCATCACCTTGAAGATCCAACTTGAAGAAGCAAGAAGAATAGAAGAAGTAATGAAGATCCAGATGAAGAAGCAAGAAGAGGAATGTGAGAAGCTTGAAGAAGAAGTTGTTATGTTAAGAGTAAAATTTGTCAATCTTAGCAAAAACATTGAAGAAGAATCCACATTATCAGTAAAGATAGTTGAAGAGAAATGTCACATGTCATCAGAAGGGAAAAGTGAAGAGAATCCTAAGAGTTATTCATAAGTCATCAAAGTTTCTATAAATAAGGAAGAATGAAAGCCCCTAAAGAAGAATATTTCAAAAGGACAGAAGACTCAAGAAGAAGACTACATAAGAGATGGACACCAAATAAGACCTTCCACATTCAGACAATCAAGAATCTTCACTCATAATGAAGGATTCAATGGAAGAGAAGATCATGATCAACCAAAGAATGATTTTAGAAGGACTACACCTCAAAGAAGATCATTCACTCCCAGGTATGTAAATTTATTTTATGGTCATTGTTTGTATTGTACATTTTTGGACATAAGGTTGCATATTGCAGAGCTTATGAAAGAAATGCTCAAGCAAGAAATGATTATGTGGCCCTACATAACACTGAGTATTACAAATGCCACAACTATGGTCATATTCCTTGAAAATGTAGAAGCATGTTAGTGTCAGCCATGAAGAAAGAAACATACATCATATACACTAAGGTTTGGAAAAGAAAAGAGAAAGTAAAAGAAGAACATATGCAAGAGATTACAATACTTGTTATAGTACAATAAAGACAAGGAAAGAAAGATCATAATGAAGAACATGTAAAGAAAGAACAGGTCCCAGAAATCACACTCTTAGGATACATAGCAGTGCAAGATCATGACAAATCCATAGACAAGAAGAAAGAAGTCAAAGTTCATAGATATGATGAGTCTACATACGAAGATGGAGACTACTTCGGGAAGGTATTCTTCTGAGCCATCCGACTTGGGGACTCCCAGTATTATGAATGTTGAACAAGGGGACTCTAAATAGCAACTCCACAAATCAAAGATTTATCTTTCAAGCAGTTCGAAGTATAATGTTGTAGATGTTTGAGAGAGACAACTTAGAGTGGTTCGATAGCAGAAGTACATAATGATAGATTGATTGATTGATAAAGCATTGTTCCTACACAGGTGTCAGTTGGCAGTTACACAGGAAGAATTTTATCATTGTTTTCAGGCATAGATATTGTTAGCATAGGTTTTCCAATCATGCAAAGTTTGGTATGCAAATAGAGAAGATAAGTGGACACATTTGATGATCATTTGCAGCCGAGAAGACTTCGGAATAATATAGGGAGAGATGACTCAGCTTTGTAGATAGTTGAGTAGCATATTTGGACAGATATATGGCAGTGGATGAGAGCATGGATTCATAGATTGATTTAGAGATTGGTTCAGAAAATGTTGGATGATTATGATAAAGGAATATTTGAATGCTTAAACTTTGAATACTTAATATTGAATGATTTTTATATATGTCATTTGATTACACAAGGAAACACCAATGGACAAAACCTCCAAAAGGAAGTAGGTACAGGAAGCCCCACAATTTTTCTACACTACATCTTGCAGAGAAGTCAAAGGGAGAGATAATGGAGATTATCATAGAGGGAGCATTGGCAGCCATTCCATTAGCATTACATCATAGTGATACCCTTTTTCAAATGGGAGAGATTAATAAGATGCGTAGAGAGAGAGAGAGTAATCAGAGGCTTAGAAACACAGAGAAAGATCAAAGGCATTTAGACAGGGAGAGCAACTCAAAGGACAGTACAAACAAGGGGAGCAGCCCCAAGGAGAGTTTAGTCAGGGAGAGGATCCCCAAAGGGAGATACCCTTTTCCATTGATGTCAAAGGGGGAGAGATAGAAACATTGATGAGGAGTAATGATCACAGGTGAAGTATGAGCATGAGTATTGCCATGTCTGAGTGTTGCCATCAATGCCAAAGGGGGATATTGTTGGATAGTTGGTTTGCATTGATTTCAACCTTTGGATAGTGATGTTGGAGATTGTTTTCAACCCTTAGAGATTGATGACAACCTTTGGAGAAGTCCAGTAGTGAATTCTGGTAGCAAAAAGGTATGGGTAAGGTAACCAGTTTTGTTTGAGTGATAAAGGCATGAAGTTCAGTAAGTATGCAGG
This sequence comes from Picea glauca, assembly GCA_000966675.3. Taxonomy (NCBI): domain Eukaryota; kingdom Viridiplantae; phylum Streptophyta; class Pinopsida; order Pinales; family Pinaceae; genus Picea; species Picea glauca. The sequence goes on along the minus strand of JZKD02S2001625.1, from coordinate 46,389 downwards.
TAAGCCTATCATGGATGGATAGTACACATCATGTTGTTTCTGGTGATATGTGGTACATCACATAGTTCCTCATAGTTAGGGAGATATGGCCTTGAGAAGTTGTAGAACCCCTTAGAGTAATCTAGAAAAGTAGGATCATTAATAGAAAAGTTGAGAAAAGAAGATGGCATAGAAGTTTTAAGAAATAAACCCAAGTGTGTTTGGAGAAGTCATCAATGAAACTTAAGAAGTACTTGAACACTGAGAAATAAAGAGAAGGAATCATGCCACACAAATCACTATGAACAAGTTGCAAGGGGGTCGAATTGTGCCAAGAGGTATATTTGTCAAAATTGTCTCGATAATGTTTGTCAATAAAACAACTAGAAAAAACACCATCTCTACAAGAAACAAGAGAAAGATTGGTCATCATATTTTGAATTCATAGTTGCTACAATGAGCGATAATTTATATGACCAAATCGCTCATACCAAAGTTTTCTCAAGCCAACACTATGAACAATAAAAATTGGTGAAAAACATGATTACCCAAAGTTGTCAAATATATACAATCTGGTAATATCATCGACAATTTCAATACCTAGGACATGCTTAGGATATTTTAAATCCTCAATTACAACTTGGTGAGGTGAAAACTCTACAGTTTTACCTTTAACTGAATGAGTGATTTGATATACTAGTAGAATATTACTGGAAAGACTTGCAACACATAATACACAGTTAAAATTATTGTCATCTAGTTGAATTGTTCCATACCATGCAACACTAAGAGATATATTATTACCAACAAATATTTTTTTGGTTTCACATTCATTAAGAGAATTAGATGATCCATTGAAGAAAAAAACCAAAAGCAGAAAGTGCATGTCCATGAGAAGAAGAGTTGGAAGAAGAAGAATCAAGATTGATGTTATGTTTTTTCATTATTGTTTATAAGGCCTCCATATTCTTAAAACATTTAGAATCTAGATGGACATCACACCCACAAAAACTGTGATGTCTCTTAGTATTCTTAGCTTTTTATTTTGTTCCTTTGTCACCATTGGGAGTAGGAGCGGGTTGAAAGGGTTTGGGACCCTTGTTTTTCTTATTGTTGTGAGGATGTTGCTTCTCGGATTCTTAGATTATCCTTCTATTGTGCCACTAAGGATTTGTTAGATGTATCCGTAGTGCTAATCACTCCAATATACAAGAACTTATCTTGCTCTCTAATCAAAGAATCACAAAAAGCTTCAAGATCAGGTGGTGTGTAAGGAGCCCCTAAAGATTCTCTAGTGGAGTGAAAATTAGATACAAAAGTAGAATATGCATTACAAAGATTATCAATATTAGTATATATCAATTGGTCATCGTTATTTTCTATGTTACAGTCTTTAAGTAAAATTCTGAGTGTTTTGAACTTAGATAGATAACCTTCAATGCAAGAGAAATCATTGGGATTTAAAGAAATCAATTGGTTTTCAATCCAGTGGACTTGTATTGTTTCTTAACCCTTAAAATTGAAACATGACCAAGTATACAAGGAATATAATTGCAATAACCATGTACAAGAGACAATGATATGAAAGATGTAAAATATACCCTTGTATAAAGATAATTCAAAGAAGGAAATAATGTTCACTTGCCTCTTAATGTGGGGCAACCTTTCACTGAGCAAAGATCCAAATACACAACACCATACATACATTCTATAGTCTCATATTTTTTTAAATATATTTTCAATAGAAAAAACCCTAACTACTTATGATCCATTACTAATGGGCATCGTCTACCTATTGGGCCTTTTAAAGTGGACCCTTTTACATTAATAACTATTCCCTATTATCCAATGGGCCTTATTTAGAGATGATGAATGCATACAATAATTAATTAACTCCTAGGTAGCCTAAAGTAGGGAGGTTAGGGTAGGACCCTAACATGCCCTCCCCCTTCAAAAGAAATGTTTTCCTCGAGGATGAAGGTCAGGAAATTGTTGCAACATCATGGTTGATTCCCATGTGGAATGTATTTCCACTAAATCAATACTTTAATGATTTTGCATTAGCGTAATTGACACTCTATGGTGTCCAATATTGTTTTGAGCTAAAGCCAAATGGAACCTTCTTCATCAAGCTCTGGTAAGCTAGTTTGCACCTTGCACTTTGATCCCATGACCTTCTTTAGACAAGACACATGAAATATTAGATGAATCTTGGAGTGGGTTGGAAAAGCGAGTTTGTAGGCCAATTGTCCAATGCGTTGGATGATCTCATAGGATCCATAAAACTTAGGTGCTGATTTTTTAGGTGTTTTGTCTTTCAATGATGTTTGTTTATAGGATTGAAGGTGAAGAAACACATGATCCCTTGTTGCAGAAGAATGTTCAGAGCGATGATGGTTCGCTTGTCTCTTCATTCTATTTTGAGCCATAATCAAATTGTCATTTAGTATGTAGAGAATGGATTCTATAGTGTGGAGTGTGTGATATACTACTTGAACCTTGGAAGTGCCTAGTAAATATGAAGTGATTTTCAATAGTCTTTGGCCATAAACAACTTCATATGGGGTTGTTTCGGTAGCTCCATGATAAGAGGCATTGTACCACCATTATGTGAGGGGAAGCCATTGTTCCCATTGGTGTGGTAAGCTTCAGAATCAAAGCATCTCAAATAGGTTTCTAGGCACTTGTTGACTAATTTAGTTTAAACATATGTTTGTGGGTGATATGCAATGCTCATTTTCAATTAGGTACCCTATAGTTTAAACAATTCCTACCAAAATTTTCTAGTGAAGGTAGGGTCCCAATCTGAGACAATGGAAGTGGGCATGCCATGTAACTTACAAGTATGGTCATGGAAGACATTGACAACTTTGGAGGGGGTAAATAGATGTGGTAAGGCACAAAAATCGGCATATTTGGAGAGACAGTCGATGACCACCATGATCATTTATGTGTTTCCTTCCCTCACAATTCCCACTATAAAATACATAGCAAAGTTAGCCCATATATGTGTTGGTATTGCTAATGGTTGAAATTCCCTTGGTATCGTTATTGTCTTCCCCTTGTTTCTTTAGGAGGTGTCACAGGTTTCCACAAAATATTGGATGTCAATTCTCATGCACTCCCAAAAGAACAAGCTCTTAGTTCATTCATATGTTTTATGAAATCCAGAGTGACTCGTTGCAGGTGATGAATGAAATTCCCCTAAGATTCTTTGTTTTAAGGAATAATTATTTACTATAACAATGTTCCCTTTATTTCAAAACGTATATAGCTTCCATGTATACCTTTAAGAGGGTTGGGATATTCCTAAATCTTGTGGATGAGTTGAATGATAATGTCATTTTCCAACCATTTTTTATAGGCTTCCTCAAGCCAACTTGGAACAAGTAAAGATAAGGCAAAGAGAGATCCATCCTCCTTGAATTGTCGAGATAAGGCATTAGCTACCACATTGTATTTACCCTTCCTATAGATAATATCATAAGCATACCCTAACAACTTGGTGACCCATTTATGTTGCTCTGGGGAGGATAAAATTTGTTTGAGAAAGTATTTTAAACTATGATAGTCCATCTTAATCTGGAAACGTTGACCTATGAGATATGGATGTCATGTCTCTATTGCATGTAATATGTCTATCATCTCTTTCTCATATATGGATTTACCCAAATTGTGATCACATAATTGATTACTAGTGAATTCCAAAGGATGTCGTACTTGCACTAATACCACTGAAGATCTATGCCCGAGTCATCACATTCTAGGATAAAATTCTTAGTAAAATCTGGCATTGGTAATATTGGATTCGTGCACTTGGCATCCTTTAAATTTGAGAAGGCATGTTCAAAAACCTCACTCCAAACAAAGGCATTATTTTTTAGTAGCGAGGTTTCCTTGGTATCATTATTGTCTCCCCCTTGTTTATTTGGTAGGTGTCATAGGTTGCCACAAAATCTTGGATGTCAATTCGCATGCCCTCCAAAGTGACCTATTGTAAGTGATGAATGAAATTCCTCTAAGATTTTTTTTTTTAAGGAAGAATTCTTTACTAGAACAATGTGCCCTTTATTTCTCAATGAATCTAGCTTCCACGTATAACCTTTATGAGGGTTGGGATCTTCCTAAAGCCTATGGATGAGTTGAATAATAATTTCATTTTAATCCAACCATTCTTGATAGGCTTCCTCAAGCCAACCTAGAATGAGTAAAGATAAGGCAAAGAGGGATCCATCATCCTCAAATTGTCGGGATAAGGCATTAGCTACCACATTGTCTTTACCCTTCCTATAGATAATCTCATAAGCATACCCTACCAACTCGGTGACCCATTTATGTAGCTCTAGTGAGGATAACCTTTGTTTGAGAAAGTACTTTAAATATGATAGTCCATATTAATCTGGAAATGTCGACCTACGAGATATGGATGCCAGGACTCTATTGCATGCAATATGGCCATCATCTCTTTCTCATATGTGGATTTACCCAAATTGTGGTCACATAATTGGTTACTAGTGAATGTCAAAGGGTGCCCTAGTTGCATCAATACCACTCAAGATCTATGCATGAGTCATCACATTCTAGGATAAGAGTCTTAGCAATATATGGCACTGTTAATACTGGGGTCTTGCACCTGGCATCTTTTAAAGTTGAGAAGGCATATACAACAGCCTCACTCCAAACAAAGGCATTCTTTTTTAGTAGCAAGGTTAAGGAAAAAACCATTTTTCCATAATTTTTCACAAACTTCCTTGATATGGGCTTATGAGCGGAACAAAATAAATAACACATTGAATACCATAACATAGAGATACAAAGAATAACAACATATATCCAGTGAACAATAACTTCTATTGAATAAATAAAATTGGCTGAAATTGTAAAACTGCAGAACTGAAACAACTTGCTCGAATGGTGGTAGTAATCTCTGAGAAGAGATGTGGTTGATACACGCATTTGTCTGAGAAGAATGATTAAAATGAGGCTCCATAGACCTTTTTAACATTACTCATGAATGAAAAAACCATAGACATCCAAAAATCTAACCCTAGGAGATGAAACGCCAAAAGTTATATGGGCCCCGACGAGTAAGTTGGTACCTCAACTTCTCGGGGTCGTAACTTTTGCATACGACCTTCGTTTTAGGTGTGTGATAGCCCATTGGAATGGTATTTTCGAGAAATACACATTGTGTTGTCAAACTTTAAATTTGTCTATAGTTTGACTATGGCAATCCAAAAAAAACAGTGTTTAGGGCCCCAAAACGGCCCTAGAAGTACATAAAAATGTACTGACATGAAATCTTCCAAAATAAGCTAGTTGGATTAGGTGGGCGGCCACCAGTCTCCACCTGGAAGATGTGTAGGGCTTCAGACAGCCCCGAAATTGTAGAACCCACAATTACAAAGAAGTACAGAAGAACGTGTTGAACTAAAAACTGTCAAGAGGAGCCAGTTGGAATAGGTGGGTGGACACCAATATCCACCTGGATCATTCATGTAGTAGCCTGTAAGTCCTAATAATCCATGCTATCTCTTCAAGATCTTGGGATGGGGCTAATCTTGCATAGCTATGAATTTCTTGGGATCAACTCGTACTCCCTCTCGACTTACAATGTAACCCAAGTATTCAACCTTTGAAGCCCCAAAACAACATTTGGAGTGTTTCACAAATAATTGGTAGTCTTGAAGGAGATGCAAGGATCTATCAACATGATATATGTGGTATTCCCATGTTTTGTTGTAGATCAAAATATTGTCAAAGAATACCATCACAAAATTACGTAGAAATGGTCGACGGATCTTGTTCATGAGGCTTTCGAAGGTTGATGGAGCATCACAAAGGCCAAAAGGAATCACTAAAAAATCATAAGGAACTTCATGTGTATGAAAGGCAATATTATGGATGCTTTCCTCTTTCATCCTAATCTAGTGGTAGCCGGAACAAAACTCAAGTTTAGTGAAAAACTTGTATCCATAAAGTTCATCCAAGAGGTCATCAATAACCAGGATAGGAAATTTGTCCTTGATGGTCAACTTATTGAGAGCCCAAAAATCAAGATACATGCACCAAGTACCTTCCTTATTTAATACCATGACCATTGGTGATCAGTAAGGGCTAGCACTAGTGATTCATTTTACTATTTTCAATCCCACTTCTTCATCCTTGTGAGCAACACCCAATGTAATAAGTGCTAAGTAGATTATTCAAAATGATGAGAAATTGGTCGGCTGCGACTAATACTCATGGATATGGGTCATAGATTAATTACTTACTCTATGTAGATCATCTCAAAAATAATATCTCATATGTCGGATTATGGAAGCCCCTCAATGCTTAAATAAAAGATTCAAGGGAGTTCTAACTAAATAGTTCATAAGGCACGATACTTGCTAAGTTTTACAAATGGGGTAGCAAGCTAAGTGGAATTGATTGTGGGGAAAGCTCCACAATTAAGCACACTTGAGCTATAGGATTCTAGGGATTGGTGACCTCCCAAGATGTCTCGATTACTGGGTGCAAGCTCCAGAGGTCGATGATTAATGTTATGCAATTCATTTCTCTAGTTTCAATCTCACTTCTTCACGAGCATCACCCAATGAAATGAGTGTTAAGTGGACTATTAAAAATCATTATAAATTGGTCAATTGTGACTAATACTCATAGATATGGGTCATATATTAATGACTTACTCTTTTTAGATAACCCCCAAAAAAATCAATAACTAGGATAAAAAAAAATCCTTGATGGTCAACTTATTGAGAACCCAGAAATCAGGACACATGCACCAAGTACCCTCCTTCTTTAATACTATGACCATTGGTGATCAGTAAGGGCTTGTACCAGTGATTCATTTTGTTAGTTTCAATCCCTCTTCTTCATCATTGTGAGCATCACTCGATGCAATAAGTGTTAAGTGGATTATTCCGAAATCATGAGAAATTGATTGGTTGCGACTAATACTCATGGATATGGGTCATCGATTAATTACTTACTCTATGTACATAATCTTGAAAAAAATATTTCATATGTTGGACTGTGGAATCCCCTCAATGCTTAAATAAAAGATTCAAGGGAACTCTAACTAAATATTTCATAAGGAAAAATACTTGCTAAGGTTTTGCAAATGGGGTAGCAAGCTAAGTGGGATTGATTGTGGGGAAATCTCCATAGTTAAGCGCGTTTGACCTAGAGGAGTCTAGGGATGGGTGACCTCCTAGGATGTATTGGTTACTAGGTGCAAGCCCTAGAGGTTGATGATTAACGATATGCAATTCATTTTGCTAGTTTCAATCCCACTTCTTCATGAGCATCACACGATGCAATGAGCGTTAAGTGGACTATTCAAAATCATGAGAAATTGGTCAATTGCGACTAATACTCATGGATATGGGTAATATATTAATGACTTAATCTATGAAAATAATCCCAAAACTAATATCTCATATGTTGGACTGCAAAAGCCCCTCAATGCTTAAATAAAAGAGTCCAGGGAGCTCTAACTCAATAGTTCATACGACACAATACTTAATAAGGTTTTGCAAATGGGGTAGCAAGCTTAGTGGGCTTGATTGTGGGGAAAACTCTACAGTTAAGAACACTTGACCCAAAGGAGTCTTGGGATGGGTGACCTCTCAGGAAGTCCTTATTACTAGGTGCAAGCCCGAAAAGCGATGATTGATGCTTTGTGATTCACTAGTTTCAATCCCACTTCTTCACCCCTGTGAGCGTCACCTGATGCAATGAGTGTTAAGTGGACTATTCAAAATCATGAGAAATTGGTCAGTTGCAACAAATACTCATGGATATGGGTCATATATTAATGACTTACTCTACACATATATTCTCGAAAATAATCTCTCAAATGTTGTATTTCAAAACGGTAACACACCTGCCCCCTAGGTGCTCTTTTAAGGGGTAGGACATCAAAAATTTTGTTTCCCTTAACTCTCTCTAGGTTCCCCTTTCAACAAGGTCCAGGTTCTTACAAACCTGCGGGCTCTTTCCTGGCCTCTTTGAAGGATTTGAATAATAGGCGTTAGCTTTCCATGCTATTCCCCTTCCTTCATATGACCTCGAGCTGTGCCCAGGCGCCAACTCAAAGGGCGCCTCGGAGCTTCAGGATTTGGTTGTTCTCGACACTCCTGACTCCAAATCCACCTAACTCTGAACTCGCGAACACCCACCGACCAGATCTACGGTCCACACTTCTTTCACAACCGACGAGTGAGATTTACTTTAGGACTTCGGCATTCAGGAGTTTCGATGCTCCAAACACCTTTGTCCTCCGAAGTGATCTATACCCGTAGTTACCAATCGAGCACCACGTGTTTTCCCCAATCAACGGTCGATATCTATCCTTTTCGCCGCTTCAGGTGACTTGCAGTCAATGCTCCTTTGAATTCTTTCTTCTGGAGTACCAATCCTTCGAAGTAACGGATCTCACGCCATGCATCCTATTCCAATGGAAAGTTTTGATGAACTCTAGTTCTCCAACCTTCAGGATTTCTCGTGCCTTTATTCTTCAATACCTTTGAAGTTACTTTCACCCGAAGTAAATCTCTTGCCCCCACGTGTTCCGACAACGGATGGCTAGGATGATTCCTTACCTTTGGAGCCTCAGACGACTTTTGGTCAATGCTCCATTTCCTTTCCTCTGAAGTTCTCACTTTCGGACTCCGCGATCTGCTGACGTGTGTCCCTCTTAGATCGACGGTCGCAATTTACTTCGACAGTTCGAGCTTCGGGAGTTCTTAACTCGCATGACCCCACTTTCCTCCAAAGTGGCTATCTTCTAAAATGGAAGATCTGTTGACACCTATCCTCAGCTGACAGACGGCTCAGATGAACTCTGACTCTCCAGCCTTCAAGAGTTCTTGTTCAACACACTCCTCTTTTCTCCCGGATTTGGTCATAGTCGAGCCAAACATAGCCTAAATCTGACGGTTTGAGGGTATCTATGTGATCCCAGAAATCTACGGCTCGTAACTTATGTTCAAGGGTCCCTTGGGTCCCATTGTTGTTCCACTCCAAGAGGAACACCTAGCAACGTCGTCACTCGACACATGGGCCCCCACATGATCTCAATGTAATACATGCGTCCCCACAATTGAACAGTCATGAGGGATCCCAAAGGATCCTTAGATCCACGATCCACATTAACTTCGAGACTTCAGGGCTTTTGGTGTGACCAAACCTCTTTCCTCCCAAAGTGGTCAACGTCGGGCTGACTATATTGTAGACCCAACGGTCGGGGTAGTTCTCGGGCATCCTCAAATCTACGACCCATATTAACTTTGGGACTTCGGGGATTTTGGTGTTACCAAATCTCTATCCTCCCAAAGTGGTCAACATCGGGCTGACTATATCGTAGATCCGACGGACGGGTTAGTTCCCGGGAATCCTCATATCTACGGCCTAGATTAACTTCGGGACTTCGGGACTTTGGGGGATTCACCTCTCGTACGATGAATATGCTCAATTCATCGGACCCGCGAAGTCCGAAGGGCTCTAAGGGCTAATGCCCACGTTCCTTCTCCAGATTCAACGATCGTGAAGAACTTCGGCTTCTCCCAAACTAATCTCATCCATTTGTCTTCAAAACAAAAGGATATCTCCTTTCGGGGCTTAAATCTCACTATCCTACCTGATCTTTGTCAACTCCTTAAGTACTTAGGTACTTTGCACTAATTATCTTGAATTTAATACTTAGAGAAATCATTTGTGCATCCCTTGCACTCATTTATCAACTCTAAAATAAAAGGGGGTCCTCGATCTTTGCCCACCTCACAGAGACTATGTGTATACATGCACTACCTCTCCTGAGCTTAATTGACTCCTTCCATTATAATGACAGGGAGTGTCGGCTTTAACATGTGAGGCTATGCCCAAAGTCAACAAATTCACAGTTCATTTATTTTAACTTGAGCCACCACAGGGCTCAGGCATTTACATGTATAGGCCAGAGAATTCCTTATTTTCCTAAATACACAATTAAGCAGATATGAAGGGATGTTGTATAACCATTAACCAAAAATACCCATCCCTGCAAAATTCATAGGATATCCAATTTTAATTCACAGTTATTGCTTAAATACACGGGATATGAGAATACTTATCTATTATAGGTTGTAGCCAACTAACTCACTGTGGGTGTTCGTCCTTCCACCCAACCATAGGTGTTACACATTATTTTCGTCATCCATATGATCGTTAATGATGTAAACCTATCTATTGCCTTCAGAGGGGTCAGTGGCCTGAATTCCTAAAGAGAGAAGGGAGAAGAACTTCTCCTGAGAAAAGAAGTTGCTTTTTCCTATGTAAAAACCTTATAAAAAGGGAAGTTCTCAGGTTGTTATATAGGCAGGGTGCGAGAATGACCCATTCTCACAGGTTTCACTATAGCCAGGGTGCGAGGTGTTCGCAGGTTTCTCTATAGCTAGGGTGCGAGAATTCCAGCACGTGGGAAAA
>JZKD02S2001625.1:0-32296 GCA_000966675.3 Picea glauca | reverse complement strand
AATCAGTTTATCATATCATTGAATGCAATCTGCAATCAATGTTATTTTATTAACTATAATTCTTCCCTAATTAAATCTTGCTTAATAATCTTTAATCATTTATCAGTTTAGGGGCGTTACAAAATCCCCACACACTCTCAACTATTTCTATTAATCCTTCCTCCCTAACTTAATTTCGTCTTCCATCCCTATCCTTCCTCTGCTAGACTATCTTGGAGCGTCAACTATATTGACCTAAATCCAAATAGAAGCCTGATACGAATGAAAAATTGAGCTCCCACTTTATAACTTCAATTAGTCCTATGTGCATCAGCATAACTTTTATGTCTATCCTATGCTTCCTTTCTCTCTGCCTAATCTGAATCACTTGTTTCTCCATCTCTTGAATCAATTTTGGCTCAACTATCACTCGGTCTTCTAACCTTTCCCAACTCAATGGTGTTCTGCATGGCCTTCCATACAGAGCTTCGTAGGGTGGCATTCTAGTGGAGCTGTGAAAATTGTTATTGTAGGTGAACTCTACCAAAGGTAGGTACTTCTCCCAATGGGTTTGATTATCCATAACATACATCCTAAGCATGTCTTCCATAACCTGATTTACTCTCTCAGTTTTCCCATCTATTTCAGGATGATAAGTTGTGCTTAAGTTCAACCGAGTCCCCAACGCTGACTACAAACTTGTCCAAAACCTAGAAGTGAATTTGGAGTCCCTATAAAAAAAGATCTTCTTGGGTATCTCGTGCAAACGGATGACCTCACTTACAAACACGCGTGCCACATCGGTGGCATTGTAAGTGTCTCTAACCGGAATAAAATGAGCACTCTTGGTCAACTTATCAAATATCACAAGAATGGCATTGTGTATATGCGATGTGAGCGACAATCCCACAACAAAATCCATAGAAATGACTTCCCACTTGGACATATGGACATCATGCGATTGTAGGAGACATGTTGGATGGTGGTGGTCATATTTCACTTGTTGACACTCTAGGAACTTGGCAATGAAATGAACTACATCGCGCTTCATGCCTACCCAGAAGAAAATCTTCTTCATATATGTGTACATTTTCTTCACACCCGGATGTGCACAATAAAGTTCTCTATGGGCTTCCTTCAGTATGATGCTTCGAATATCATACTTTATATCTAATTGCCATCCAGGAATGTACATCCTTCCTTGATATTTTAATAGTCCATATGCTTCCAGGCTATATCCTCCATACTTTGGATCTAATTGCCTTCCACTCTGGAGGGTTGAAGTAACCTTTAAATACCAACTATCTCCAAGGAGTTGTGTCAACACATGCTCCCTCGGATTGAATTTTAAGGGTACCAAGGAGAAGACACGTGCTCTCCTACTCAAGGCATCCACGACCACATTCTCCTTTCCCTTGATGTACGAAATTCCAAAATCGTACTCACTCATAAACTCACTCCATCACCTCTGCCTGCCAATGAGATCCCTTTGAGTGAAGAGATGTTTTAAACTTCATGGTTCGTTTTGAGCTCAAAGTTTCGCCCCACTAGATAGTGCCTCCAAAGTTTCAGAGTTAGCATTAAAACTGACAACTCTAAATCATGAGTAGTGTAAAGCTCCTCATGTTGCTTCAACTTCCTTGACGCATACACTATCACTTCTCCATCCTGCATTAGCACGGTCCCCAACCCTTGCTTCAATGCATCCGTGCAAACTATGAAATCTTTTTCCATATCCGACACCTGTAGAATTGGTGCACTAGTTAGTAACCTCTTAAGCTCGATGAATGCACTATCGCATTTTCCTGTCCATTCATATTAGACCCCCTTGCATTGCAAAGTGGTGATGGGTTTCACTATTTTAGAGAACCCTTCCACAAATATTTGATAATAACCCTCTTGCCCCATGAAGCTTCTTACCTCATGAGCATTTTTCAGCACTGGCCATTCCATAATGGCCTTTACCTTTTCTAGGTCTACAAAGATTCCTTCACCGGAAATGATATGACCTAAATAGTGAATGTATTTCTGGAAGAAAGAACACTTCAACAACTTTCCATACAATTTCTTCTCTCTAAGGCATGACAACACCACTCGCAAGTGTTCCTCATGTTCTCTTTCGTTCTTGGAATAGATGAGGATATCATCTAGAAATACATGTACAAAGCGGTCTAAGTACTTCCAGAATACACTATTCATGAGGCTAGTGAATATTGTTGGCGCATTGGTCAAACCGAAAGGTACTACAACAAACTCGTAATGCCCAAACTGAGTTCGGAATGCATTTTTAGGAATATCTCCTTCCTTAATCCTTAACTGGTGATACCCTGATCGCATATCAATTTTTGAGAACATCGTTACTTCTTTCATCTGATCAAAGAGGTCATCTATTTGTGGCATTGGGTACCTATTTTTCACTGTAGCATGGTTCAAATCCATGTAATCTATACACAATCGTAAGGAACCATCCTTCTTCTTTACAAAAATTACTAGTGCACCCCAAGGTGAGACACTAGGCCTTATTAGCCCTAAGTCAAGTAGTTCTTTATATTGCATATGCAACTCACAAAGTTCTGGCGCTATCATCCTATACAGAGTCTTGGAAATTGGATCTGCACCAGGTTTTAGGTCAATGGTAAAATCAAGCTCCCTCTCAGGAGGTCACCCTGGCAACTCTTTTGGAAAAACATCCTTAAACTCCGACAATACTGGGTACTAATCCAAGGAGGGTCCTTTCCTTTCATTGATTTCTTCCACTGCATATAGTCGACACCCTTGCCTCGTGCAACATTTAACCTTCATGGTCGAGATAAAGCATAGAGACACCTTCCTCTGTACATCGTGGATCTCTACTGGCCTTCCTTCATCGTCAACACAAAGCACCCTTTTCGTGAAACAATCTACCATAACTCTATGGGCTTCTAACCAATCCATTCCAATGATTAGGTCATACGTCCCCAGAGAAGTGATGTATACCTTCAACCTAGTAGTACACACTCCCAGGTCTACTAGACAATTATAAACACTAGGTCCTACTGCTTGTTTTTCCCCCGAAGCCATCTTGACTTGTTTAAAGTCATCATGCTCGTAGGCTGCCAACCCACACTTTTCTAATGCAAATGGTGAAATGAAACTATTTGTAGCACCATAATCAAACAAAATTTTAACATTGACATGATTTAGCGTACCTGACAACTCCACCACCGTGGATTGATGTTCTGCCTGGCAATTATTAACTGTTGCATAAATCTGGTGGCTACTACTCGCTCTTCCCATCGGGGCCTTTCTTTCTCTATGCACAAATCCTTCTTGCAACTTTGGGAAGTCTCGTTGGTAATGGGGTCCTCCACACTCCCAACAAGTAATGCGAGATGGAACCTGGGCACTGCCCTGTGACAGTCTCTAAAATGAGTTCTTTCCCCTGCAGCCCCTGCCCCTACTTGTTTCTCACTAAGAAGGTCATGGAACTTCCTACGTTGTTGATGATGAGTGGGATGTTGCACTCGTTTCCATTGAAATACATGTAGCAACTGTTCAAGGTGTGACTCTATTTCCATAAGGAGGTGGCCTAGAGATTCCTCCCCTGGAGAAGGTCCTAGGGGCCTTCCCCACGAATACAAGATGTTGTGAAAAGGTTGATCTCATACCTTCGTTTAATCTCATGTGCTCCTCTGCATAATGCGCATTTTCAACTGCTTCAGCTACTGACAACGATTTTCACATCCGTACCATGGCCCTTATCTTATAGTTTAACCCATACACAAAACGTTTTGCCTGTCGTTGATTGATATCCATGTACAAGACATATTTTACCAACTCCATGAACATGATCCCGTACTCTTCCATAGTCCTATTTCCCTTAACTAGAGCATGAAATGCTCCCACCTGTTGTTCCTCGTAGTAAGCCGACAAATATTTCCTCCGGAACCTTTCCTAAAAAATTTCCCATGAGACGGTGTCTGGTGTAAGGTGCAACTGCCTCTCCAGGTTACCCCACTAGTTCAAGGCATTGTCCCTCAACTGAAAGATTGTTATTTTCGCCTTTGATGTGGAAGCATAGTCTCTTAAGGTGAAACATCGTGTCATTCCTTCCAACCATGCCTCTGCACATTCACTTGCACGACCCCCACCAAACTCTGGGAGTTTGATCTTCTGTAGTTCTCTGGTGATGTCCCCGGGTGGAGGCCCTCCCTCTGAATCCCTCGATGCTTCAAGGTTACCCAATCCAGATGGTGGGGGTTCCACTTCGACATCTGCTAACTTACGCCACTTTAAATTCTGATTAATAGCCTCCAAAGAGCGCAACATGAGAGTTAATTCAATCGATGGTGGTGGCAGCACCGGCATTAGCGGTCCTTGCGATGATGCCCCTCGGCCTCGATTTCCCCGAGTCCTAACCATCTTGAATAATTGAATCTGCATCAAACCAAATGCTTGTCAGGGAAGAGTCTAAAGCAGTTCACATTCGCTCAACTTATACTTGTAAACATAGGGTTAGGCATAAGTTTTTTTTTACTTGTCTGTAAACAAACGTTACTCTCTTTAGGGTAAGTGGCTAAAGGTTGGGGTCGAAAGCCTCTAAGCTTGGTAACATGTTCGGGTAAGTTGCTAACCCTCTTGCCTTGCTAGCAAATCCAGCCCTATAACACACTCACTAATGTGCATCAAATCTCTTTTAATAACATTAATAAATATTTTTTTTTAACATTAATAAATTAATAAATTTTATTAACATTAATAAAAAAAAAAAAAATTGAATTCATTAACTTATAAAATAAAAATCTAAAACTTAGGTTCAAATCCAGAGGGTATGTATACCTTCGTAGACTTTACCAATCAAATCGTTGGGTGGAGGGGGGTCCCTTGTCCCACAAACAAGGGGGTCTCATACACCAATTTGGTGTGATGGCTTGGTCGTGACCTTAAAAATAGATTATTATTACTATTATTATTATTATTATAATAATAATCTATATATATGTTTTTAAAACAAAATAATTTAATTATACCTTAAAGCATGTTTATTACAAATTTTTTTTGAAATTTATTTTAAATAAAAAAAAGTCAATAAATAAATAAATATTTACTAATTAATTAAAAATAATAAAAATTTAAATAATTAAGGTTGGGCATCGTGGGTCCTCGTATGAGGCCCACATGCCCCCCCCGACTCTCAGTACCTAAAACCCTACCCCCTCACCCCCGCTCTCACTCGTACATCGCACAATACTCCCTCCCCAACCGCATCTTCCTCTGCAGCTGCAAGTTGAGGGTTCCTCTTCCCTTAGTAGTGCAATGGATTGTATTCCCTTGCGGGCTCTTTCCTCGTGACCCCGTGTGTGTTTGATCTTGAGCTTGACTTTGGTGCATTGGCAGCTACCAAAGCGCAAAGGGATAGTGCGAGGAAAGCAGGTCGGTAGGAGGTGGGCATGTTTCAGCTCGGCCATGTGATGCAGGAGCATCTCAAGCAAGCCAACGCGGAGGCAAAAGACAGCTGGACAAGCACCCAGTGCAAATTTTGAAATTATCTTGAAGTTAATGCACCAATCTTAAATGAGATAATTAATAAGAAGCGCACTTGTAAAATGTAAACGGACCTTGAGCGATCCACTCTCGTCCTTAGTAGGTAGAAGGCATTTATAATAGTAAATGCAGGTAGATAGAATTGAATGTTAGATTAGACAGTTTTAGAGCGCAAGAGGGAAATGGGATATAGACACCCTCCTTGTGTATTTGTAAAACAGAGGATGCCAATTGAGAGCATAGTAGTGAGGAGCATTAGCAAGAGCATAGAGAAGAAGCAAAGAGTTGTATAGCCGAATTCCATGTACAGAAGTTCTGAATTAATATAAAAGGGTTTTGATTCAGACTCATGGTGTTCAAATATTCTCTGTGTATGCATCTTTGAATGTTACGCTCATGAATGTTTTACTCTTTCTGTCATGCAATTGCTTTTATGCTATGTATGAATGATTTCTTGTTGAATGTCTGAAATCTGAGAGAGAGAGAGAGAGAGAGAGTAAGGAAAATGAGTTTCAATTGTTTCTCTATCTGAGCAAGAGTTCCTGCAAGGAGTGCGTTGACAAAGGGTTCAGAGGTTTGTCTCTAAAAACTCAGATAGGGTATCTTTTGTTCTCATTCACTCAGAAGTGCAGTTAGGCATAGGAGACGTGCAAGGAGGGTGCAGGCCGAGTAAAGTCTCAGAGTTGCGAACCTGAGCCAAGTATTAAGAGACTGCTGTTGCAGGGTGTGCGCAGAGTCGAAGGGAGTCCAACACTTGAATGTGTTTGAAAGTCTGTCGCAAGGAGTGCAAGAAGGAGTTTTCTGAAAGACTCGAAGTCATGGGAAAGCTCAGAAGGATTTGAACCTTTGAAGGGGTCGAAGAAAGGCAAGAGGCCAAGCACCTTGAAAATTTGAAAGAAGGCGTAGTGACGTCGTGTTGCAAGGAGACGAATTCTGCACATAGGAATACTTTGTTTTAGAAGTTGCAGAAGTCCTTGAGAAGGAAAGAACGGATGGTCAGAATTCTCTGCGGAGAATCTGCGAAGTCCCGTGAGCCGTCAGATCTCACAGAGGAGCAGGGGAGTTACAAAGAGTATTCCCAAAGGTTCAAGCTCAGGAGAGGCAGAATCGTAGATCCAAGTCGACAAGGGCCGTTGGATTTACAAGTGAATTTCTATTTTCGGGGTTTCGTAGGTTGAAGTCCCGTAAGTTTTGCAACAGGACTCGCGAAATCGTGAAACGCGAAGTCCCAAAGGGACAAAAGGATCGTGTGGGCCACAGGAATCGGCAGGGTGGACAGGTGGCACACTATCGACACGGAAGTCAAATCTCATTGACCATTTCGGGTTTTCGTGGGGTGAAGTTCCGAAACCTTTGCATTAGGAATCTTGAAGTCTGAAGTCCCAATGGGGTAAAGGGACGTTGAAAGGTCAACCTTGCGAGTACATCGGAGGTTCGGTAAATCAGGTTTCGGAAATCGAGGGAACGAGTTGCTTGACATCACGACCGTCGAAATCGCGATAAGGAGAAATCTGAAACAGAGAGAGAAAGGGTCAGCATTGACTATTTTCAGGTTTTCGGAGATTGAGAGATAAGGCACTTGACCACCGGATTCGCGGAAGTGCGAAGTTCGATCTCCCAAAGTATAAGGGGGAATTCTTGAAGTTGATTGTGGGTGCAGATTTCCCGAAAGGGAAATAGAGGAGCCATTTCCGAGAGCTCTTCGGGCCATTATAAGGGGAAAGATCTTGTGTACGTGACCTTCCAACCTACGGGTTGAGGAGGGGTTGCGATCAGGTTTGGTATCAGAGCCCAGAAAGGTTTCTTTGCTTTCTGTAGCAGAGAAAAGGAGAATTCACCATGCCGCCGAGGAGAAGGGACATGCAAACACCCGAACCACCAGAGGACAGGGAAATGCCGAGAAGAAGAGGTAGGCAGATGATTGATCCAACCATGGAGAGAGAGATGCGTGACTTACGCGCCAGACTTGAATACATGGAGACAGCACAGAGGCGTACAGTCAGTGTTGGGGATCTTAGTGATTCCGAAAGTGAAATTGAGGCTGAACATGAAGGGGAAGAAGTTGCAGTCGAGGATGCAGCAAACGAACGTTTAAATAGAGCTATTGCAAGAATGAGTGCAAGAGCGAAAATGGACATTCCAGTTTATGAGGGAAACTTGGATGCAGAGGAGCTTCTAGACTGGATTAGAGCTCTGGACACATACTTTGACTATGAAGATGTCGAAGAGGACAAGAAGGTCAAGCATGTTGTCACAAGATTGAAGGGACATGCAACATTGTGGTGGGATGAACTACAACCTGACAGACGCTGTAAAGGCAAGCAGAAGATAAAAAGCTGGGACAGAATGATCGTGAAGATGAAGGTGAAATTCATCCCCAAAGATTATCAGATTACACTGTTTCGAAGAATGCAAAACTTGAGACAGAAGTTGATGACAGTGAAGGAATACACTAAAGAATTCTACAGGCTGAACATCAGGGAAGGTCATCGAGAAAGCGATGATGAAAAGGTTGTCAAATACATGAATGGCCTGAGATATGACATCCAGGATGAGATGAGCATGATAACCATATGAACTGTGGAAGATTCTTATCAGATGGCTCTAAAAGCTGAAGAGAAGCTGAGCCGAAAGCAGGGTCAAAGAGGCCGAGGCAGAAGTCAGCCCAGAGACAAGACAGTTGCCCAGGATAAAAACCAGAAGCCTAAGGAGGATTGGAAGAAATCTCATACTCGAACTGAGAGAGTTGGAACCTCACAGAGAGGGCATCATACCAAACAGAGAGGAGAGTATGATGATAATAATATTTTCATCGTACTAGAGGTAGAGGAAGAGGAAGAGGTGGAGTAATAACATGCTTCACATGTGGAAAAAATGGGCACAAGTCTTATGAGTGTCCAGATAAAAAGAAAGAAGGAGGAGAGACTCACATCGCCGAAGCACAGAGGCGGGATGTTGAGGCAGAAGATGTTGAAGGCGGAAGATCGTTGATGATGCGAAAAGCTCTTTTGACACCGGAGAAGGAGGTGGAGAGTTCAGTCCAAAGAAACAGACTTTTCTGGACTGCTTGCAAAACCAAAGACAGGGTATGCAAGGTCATTGTGGACAGTGGTAGCACAGATAATCTTGTTTCTACGAAGATGGTAGAGAAGCTAGAGCTGGAGACAATTGATCATCCAAGCCCATACAGATTTTCATGGCTACAAAAAGGACATCAGGTAACGGTCACTAAACAATGTTTAGTTGAATTTAAAATAGGAGGATATAATGATAAGATATTATGTGATGTTATTCCTATGGATGTTTGTCATCTATTGCTAGGTAGACCGTGGAAATATGACAGGAATGTGATTCATGATGGGAGAATGAACACATACACCCTAGAGAAGAATGGGAGAACTCACATGTTGCTTCCAATCAAAGATAAGGAGGTAAAACCTAGAGTAAGCAACACTGTACTTCTCATGAGTGGGAAGGAACTTCTTACCGAGGTTAAGAAGAAATAAGAAACGCAATTCATTGTGGTCAGAAAACCGAAGATTGTTTTGACCAGGACAAGAGTAGATGATTTACCAGAAGAGATTCATGAACTACTGGAAGAGTTCGCTGACATAGTAGTGGACGAACTACCTCGTTCGTTGCCACCGATCAGAAGTGTGAGTCATCATATTGATCTCATACCAGGAGCCAGTTTGCCAAACAAATCCGCGTACAGATTGACGCCACAGGAGAATGAAGAGGTCAAAAGACAAGTCCAGGATTTGTTGGACAAAGGTTTGGTCAGAGAAATCTTGAGTCTGTGTGTTATTCCAACAGTACTCAGTCCGAAGAAAGATAGAGTTTGGAGGATGTGTACTGACTCTAGGGAGATCAACAAGATAACCATCATGTACAGATTTCCATTGCCAAGGATGGATGATCTGATGGATTGCTTGAGTGGAGCAAAATTCTTTTCAAAGATTGATTTGAAGAGCGGTTATCATCAAATCCGTATGAGAGAAGGTGACGAATGGAAGACAACCTTCAAAACCAACGAAGGGTTGTATGAATGGCCTGTTATGCCATTTGGCTTAACAAATGTGCCGAGTACCTTCATGAGGTTGATGAACGAAGTCATGAGGGAGTTCATCGAAAAATTTGTCATTGTGTACCTGAATAACATACTAATTTTTAGTAAAACAGTGGCAGAGCATCTGAAACATTTGGCTACAGTGATGCAGAAATTACAGCAGGAGAAGTTGTTGATAAACATGAAGAAGTCCTCATTCATGAAGACGGAGCTCATTTATCTGGGGTTTGTTATTTCTGTAGATAAATTGAGGATGGATCCAGATAAGGTGGAAGTAATCAAGAATTGGCCATCACCGAAGAGTATATTTGAGGTGAGAAGTTTTCACGAATTGGCTAGTTTCTACCGAAAGTTCATTAAGAATTTCAGTGGGATTAGTGCACCGATGATGGACACAGTGAAGAAGAGACACAAATCTTTTCACTGGACAAAAGAAGCTGAAAAGAGTTTTAATTTGTTGAAGAGGAAGATCACGGAACAACCAATTTTGGTGTTGCCTGATTTCCAGAAGACATTTCAAGTGAAATGCGATGCAAGTGGATTTGCAATAGGGGCAGTCTTGAGTCAAGAAGACAGGCCAATAGCATACTTTAGAGAGAAGCTGAATGAAGTGAAAGTGAAGTACTCCACTTATGACAAGGAGTTCTATGCTATTATACAGGCATTAAAAAAATGGAGACATTACTTGATCCCGAAGGAATTTGTCTTATACAGTGACAATCATGCACTGCAGTTTGTGACTCAACAGGAGAAGTTGAATCAGAGACATGTTAAATGGGTTGAATATATGCAAAATTTCACTTTTGTGATTAAACATATTTATGGTACTGCTAACAAAGTTGTTGATGCTTTGAGCAGGAAGTGTTTGCTATTGCAGAAGTTCAGAGTCAAAACATTGGGTTTTGATGATCTCAGGGACATGTACAGAAATGATCCAGATTTTAAAGAGGCGTACGAGGCAACTAAGAATCCAATTCTCAGAGATAGAAGCCAATGGACAGAATACATGATCTAGGAAGGATTATTGTTTAAAGGTAATCATCTTTGTATTCCAAAATGCTCCATGAGGGAGAATTTACTGAAGGAGAAACACAATGGAGGATTGGTCGGGCATTTTGGTCACAACAAGACGTTTGAAAAATTGAATGAGTCATATTTTTGGCCGGGATTGCGAGCAGACGTCAAGAGATTCGTGAACAGATGCAGAATTTGCCAGCATTCGAAGGGAAAGAGGCAGAATGCAGGATTTTATCAACCATTACCCATACCTGAGAAGTTGTGGGATGCAATCAACATGGATTTCGTATTGGGGTTGCCAAGAACACAAAGAGGATTTGACTCAATCTTTGTCGTGGTGTATAGATTTTCCAAGATGGCACACTTCATTCCATGTCAGAAAACCAGTGACGCAACTCACATTGCGAATCTGTTTTTCTAAGAAGTCATTCGACTTCACGGCTTGCCAAGAAGCATAGTTTCAGATTGAGACACTAAGTTCATAGGACACTTTTGGAGGATGTTATGGAAGAATTTGGGAACTAACTTATCGTTCAGTTCAGCTTATCATCCTCAGACGGATGGACAGACAGAAGTAGTAAACAGAAGTCTGGGAGACTTGCTGAGAAGCCTGGTGACAGAACACCACATCCAATGGGACAACATATTACCACAAGCATAATTTTCTTATAACGACTCAGTTAACAGGAGCACAGGGCATAGTCCATTTCAGGTTGTCTATGGCATGCAACCGAGAGGAATTTCTTAATTGAGAGATTCAGAACAGATTGCGACTAGGAGTGCCAGTGCAGAAGATTTCGCAGAGGCGATGAAGGAACTTCATAGCCAGGTGAAGGAGTGATTGCAGACTTCAAGCCAAGAATATAAGCACAGAGCAAATCAACACAGGAGGCAACTTCAGTTTGAGGTTGGTGACTTGATTCTGGCACATTTGAGAAAAGAGGTTCCCGAGAGGAACATATAATAAACTGAAAATGAAGAAAATCGGACCATGTAAGGTCTTGAAGAAATTTGGGGCAAATGCTTACGAGATTGAATTACCCGATGGGATTGGAATTTCTCCGATATTCAATATCTCATATTTGTACCCATATAAAGCCGAAGAAACAGGGACGGAAAATGAACAGCCAGAGGTCTAGTGGACAAAACAGATGCCAGTTGCAGAAAATCCGCAAATGGAGCGCATACTGGACAAAAGAGTGAGCAAAAAGACCAAGCGAAAGCAATACTTTGAGTATTTGGTCAAGTGGAAGGGCCATCCAGTTGAAGATGCCAGTTGGGAGAATGAAGCAGAGATCCAAAATCATGAACAGACCGTGCGTGAGCTCATGGACAGGAGCCCATGAAAATTTTCAAGCGAGGGAATATGATGCAGGAGCATCTCAAGCGAGCCAGGGCGGAGGCAAAAGACAGTTGGACAAGCGCCCAACGCAAATTTTGAAATTATCTTGAAGTTAATGCGCCAATCTTAAATGAGATAATTAAGAAGAAGCGCACTTGTGAAATGTAACGGACCTTGAGCGATCCGCTCTCGTCCTTAGTAGGTAGAAGGCATTTATAATAGTAAATGCAGGTAGATAGAATTGAATGTTAGATTAGAAAGTTTTAGAGCGCAAGAGGGAAACGGGATATAGACACCCTCCCTGTGTATTTGTAAAACAGAGGATGCCAATTGAGAGCATAGTAGTGAGAAGCATTAGCAAGAGCATAGAGAAGAAGCAGAGAGTTGTATAGTCGAATTCCATGTACAAAAGTTCTGAATTAATACAAAGGGGTTTTGATTCAGACTCATGGTGTTCAAATATTCTCTGTGTATGCATCTTTGAATGTTACGCTCATGAATGTTTTACTCTTTCTGTCATGCAATTGCTTTTATGCTATGTATGAATGATTTCTTGTTGAATGTCTGAAATCTGAGAGAGAGAGAGAGAGTAAGGAAAATGAGTTTCAATTGTTTCTCTATCTGAGCAAGAGTTCCTACAAGGAGTGCAATTGAATTGTCCGCAAGGAGTGTGTTGACAAAGGGTTCAGAGGTTTGTCTCTGAAAGCTCAGATAGGGTAGATTTTGTTCTCATTCACTCAGAAGTGCAGTTAGGCACAGGAGACATGCAAGGAGTGTGCAGGCCGAGTAAAGTCTCAGAGTTGCGGACCTGAGCCAAGTATTGAGAGACTGCTGATGCAGGGTGTGCGCAGAGTCGAAGGGAGTTCAACACTTGAATGTGTTTGAAAGTCTGCCGCAAGGAGTGCGAGCAAGAGTTTTCTGAAAGACTCGAAGTCGTGGGAAAGCTCAGAAGGATTTGAACCTTCGAAGGGGCTGAAGGAAGGCAAGAGGCCAAGCACCTTGAAAATTTGAAGGAAGGCGTAGTGACGTCGTGTTGCAAGGAGACAAATTTCGCACATAGGAATACTTTGTTTTAGAAGTTGCAGAAGTCCTTGAGAAGGAAAGAACAAACGGTCGGAATTCTCTGTGGAGAATCCGCGAAGTCCCATGAGCCGTCAGATCTCACAGAGGAGTAGGGGAGTTACAGAGAGTATTCCCAAAGGTTCAAGCTCAGGAGAGGCAGAACCGTAGATCCAAGCCGACAAGGGCCGTTGGATTTACACGTGAATTTCTATTTTCGGGGTTTCGTAGGTTGAAGTCCCGTAAGCTTTGCAACGGGACTCGCGAAATTGCAAAACGCAAAGTCCCGAAGGGACAAAAGGATCGTGTGGGCCATAGGAATTGGCAGGGTGGACAGGTGGCACACTATCGACACAGAAGTCAAATCCCGTTGACCATTTCAGGTTTTCGTGGGGTGAAGTTTCGAAACCTTTGCATTAGGAATCGCGAAGTCCAAAGTCTCGACGGGGTAAAGGGACGTTGAAAGGTCAACCTTGCGAGTACATCGGAGGTTCGGTAAATCGGGTTTCGAAAATCGAGGGAACGAGTTGCTTGACATCGCGACCGCCGAAATCGCGACAAGGAGAAATCCGAAACAGGGAGAGAAAGGGTCAGCATTGACTGTTTTTGGGTTTTCGGAGATTGAGAGATAAGGCACTTGACCACCGGATTTGCGGAAGTGCAAAGTCCGATCTCCCGAAGTATAATGGGGAATTCTTGAAGTTGATTGTGGGTGCAGATTTCCCGAAAGGGAAATAGAGGAGCCATTTTCGAGAGCTCTTCGAGCCATTGTAAGGGGAAAGATCCTGTGTACGTGACCTTATGACCTGCGGGTTGAGGAGGGGTTGCGATCACCATGGCTGAGTGGTCTGAAGCACTGGGTGTGCTAGTGCGAAGAGTTGCCAAGTATGGAAACATTGGTATCTTTGGAGGCTCTGGTCAAATGTGCGGACGTCATCCTGGCTGGATTCCTAGGAGGGTAGAGGCGGGCTCGTCCCCTCGTATCTTGGAGTGCTTGGTCAAATGTGCACAAAGGTGGATTTGGAGAAAACGATACATACTTTAGTTTTTTGTGCAGAACCTGATCTGTCTGCATGTTTGAAGTTTACAGTTTTTGGCAGTGTGAAAGTATCATTGCAAAATTTTCTATGGAAGCTAAGGATCCCAGTGCACATAGGGTTAGGGATATACGTCTTTTCCAAAGAAAGAAGAGGTAGAAAAACAAGTATTCTTCTTTTTAAACCATTAGCTATGTCAACTCCTCTTTGTAAGACATATTCATATCTATAATACAAAAGGTTTTTGACATAGATTTTTGGATCAAGTCCGTGGCATAGCAGTGAAAAATCTTTGGAAGCCTTCAAGCTTCAAAAGGACTTGTAAAGTTATGAAGGTCTAAAATCTCAAAATTTCTCATATTTGTAGCTTAAAGTAGAGAAAGAGTCAAACACGGCGGAGTTTATGCAACCAAAGAGAACCAGGGATGAAGTTTCTTGAATACACTTCTCTTTCAAGGTTAAATGGTTTTCTCAACAATGTAAACCTTGGAGAATGTATTCTTAAAGGTGCCCTCAAGGCTTACTCGCAAGCTTGGTCTCGTCCTGGGTGTTGGCTTAGTTGATCAAAAGGAACACTCACCATGGTCTATATTCCTCATGTGATCGCCCTTGGTGCATTGGCGCTTGGCACTTGGCCACAGAATTCACAGTTGGAGGCATTTTCTCCCAACACATAGAGAAGATGGAAGTGTTTTCTCCCTCGTGGCTTAGCGCTTGGTCTCGGTCTTAGCATCGGTCTCAGTCTTGAGCTGGTCTCGGTCTTGGCCTCAGTCTTGGGCTTGGTAGTGCAAAATAAAACCGCCCCCTGTGGGATCCTCTCATCTTGGGCTCCTCTCAATGTAGTGCATGGTATTTTTGCCCCTTGTGGGCTCCTGTTCGGTCTGGGTTGTCTTGTGTTGTGTTGCGGGTGTTTGGCTCGGTGCTTTAATTCGATAATGGGTCCGTGAAGTAATCGGCCCAATTTTTTTTTTGTTATTATTTTTATTTCCCTTTTATTATATTTTATATATATTGTTGCATTCTTTGTTTATATTATTGCATTTTTTTTTTTAGCCTATGCAAGTCATCAACTTGATGACCTTTGCAATTTACAGGTGGTTGTCTAATTTGGGTAACACCCTGTGCAAAGGTGTGCAAAGGTCTTTATGTTAACAACGTTTTTTTTTTTTGTGGTTGGAACATAGATGGAAGAATGGAATAGGTTTGCAGGGCTCCTTCCTGCTACCCTTCGGGGTTTCTTAGTGGTAAATTCATGGTTTTGAGGGTAATTTCAACTCATTTTAGGACATCATGTCTAATTTATGTCTTAGGTGGGTAGGCCATGGGTTTCAGTTTTGAAACCAGACTCTGATACCATTTGTAAGGCCTAAAAATACAGAGCCTCATAAAAATAAATATAAATACATAAATTATTTCTAACCCACTTCTTTAATTATTGTTCCAACATAATAATTGACAGTTTAGCAACATACTAACAACATACTAACAACAAAATAATAATTAACAACAATATAATGATCACAGCAAGCAAAAAAATGCATAAGGTATTTACCTCAACCTTATGCTTAGTGTTTTATCCCTTTCTTGGTTGATGATGTTGTTGATGATGTTGATCCTGCCCAAACTGAGTATCAACCTCCCAGCCAACTAGGAACAACCTCTCCGACTCCCTAGCTCTAGGAATCCTTGCGGTTTCTTGGCCCCTGAGCCTAAAATTCCCAGCAACAACTGTGCCCCTGTGAGAATGCTCAAGCAAAATTGTTCACTCCAACCCCTTCTTTCCTCTCTTCCTCCTTCTTCCCCCAAGTTTTCTTACCTTCCCCAAAAAACCAAATATCCCCTTCCCCGAGTTCTCCCCTCTCCCTTATCTTCCTCCCTCGAATCCCTTTCTCCAACCGCCTTATCCCCAATTAATTCCTCAACCACCTTATCCCTCCCATTATTTACTTCATCTCCCAATTTTAATAATATTTTAATAAAGTCTCCATAAATTTATTTTAATAATTAATTAAAATAATATTTATCATTCATGATAATCACATAGTTAATTAGGGTTGTTACATTAATCATCGTCTCATGCGAAAACATTTTACTGTTGCATAAAATTTCTAGGAAAATTTTCATAATCTAGCATAATACTTATCTGTGCAGTTTGTGGATTTGTATCCACATGGTTGTCTTGTTATCCAGGCTCATTGTTTTTCCTTGACATACCCATTGTGTGCATGATCTCAATCAATAGTTTACAAGAACTATTAGAGTCTCCTCTTCCTTGCGGTCACTCACCCTTCAGGCCTACGCTTAGGCATCCCCTTCTCTGTTATATAGTTCTTCGGGCGATCCATCTTGCCTTGCCAAGGTTTTCTCGCACATGAAGAATCCCAGAGACTTTATCAAGCCTTATAGTCGAGACGTTCCTCAGACTTTCTCTATCGAGGCATCCCTCCAGCTTGTGTTACCTCAACACAACATATTCCAGGCAATCATGGATTACCACGGGGTTCTCATGGCTTAGCAGTGGCCTCCTTCATGCTTTTCAGTTGAATAGCCTTCATCCGTCCTTTCTAGATAGATCTTTTCTTCTCACTTGTATCACAGGTATACGGAATTCATGAGACATCATCACAATTCAAAATTTCATAATTTTATTGCAAATTTATCACCCACAAAATTTCCAATTTCTTCATTTATTTTCATATCTGTTCCCTGTGGAACCAGATTCACAAGCATGGGAATTTCCTCCCCATAACAGTTTAGCTCAACAGGCAATCAGACTTTCTTATGGGCTTACATCATTGCCATATCCAAGACTCTTTCTTCCTACAAGCCATTCTTTACACATCCAAATAAACTGTTAGTTTCTCATATATATATATATATATATATATATTCTCACCACATTTAAAATGTCATCACAACCTTTCTTAACTTGTGCATTCTAATAGTTGCACCACATCTATATAAACATGGAAAAAAATCATCCCTTACCTATGCATCATTTCATCCTACCAAACTTTTCAAATGTAATTCAGATGTCAATTGCCTTTAATGAATGTGCCAACATTTGTAGCCACATTCATACCCAATGCACCCTTGCATTGATTTCAAGTTTGCCACACTTTACGACGAGCACTCTTCCATGGTGTGTTGGAGCTTAGCCAAGCTCTTCACCACATGGCTTATTCATTCTTGTTCATTATTGCAGTCGGACTATGCTTCCTGCTACAGGTTGATCATGATCCCAAGTCGACACATATGAAACTATAAGTTTCTCTTGAATGCACCCAAGCATTCTTTCCTCGTTAGTAACCAAGGTGCGCCCACACTCATGGACACTCAAATTTTCTTTCCTTTGACATCCATACAATGTAAGTAAAATTTTCGGAAGGTCCTCCTTCCTCAATGGAAGGTCCATTGTCTTCCTTTCATGCAAACATGCATTTCCTCAAAGCAATTCCATGCAATGTGCTAACTATGAGCACCTTTATTCCCATAGAACCAGTCCCCGCAACCACAGACTAACGCAGAGTGCTAAACTCTATCTTCCTTGATTGGCCCGGAGGAACTCCATTTTCTCTCCATGCGACTGAGAGTTGTGACCTCAACTCTATTCTTTTCAGGGGCTATCCTTTCAGCTCTTGTGTCCAGGCACTATGATCCTGGCTAAACCAATTTTCTGTAAATCGACGGTGTAGATCTGTCTTCCCCCAGATCCAATGGCTGCAAGGGATTGTGGAACCTCAACTAGCTCATGGTTTAATTCTCCTTCCAATCTCTGCAATGGATACCAACTGTTCGGTCTACGATCGGATCCCAAACTCAAAACAATGCTATATTGAATTTAAATTATGGGTAGAGGTATCGACGTTAACCCTTGTGCATATGCAATCTCCGCAATGATCATGGGTCGTTGATCTTAGCACTCAATCAATTTTAAACCACACGATTTCCAGATAATAATAACTCCAACACAAAAGTGTTTGACCGAGAAATTAGATTGAGAACAGAGCTTCGATGTGCTAAATTCAACCACATAACCCAATCACAGTACATTTTTTATGAAACATTAATGTGTGGGTTCCTTGCAGGTTCGCCAACCGATCGTTCATAGATCAGAGGTTCACAACGATTGTGGAATCCCAATATGCTCTCTCTTTATTGGAGAGTTCAATCTCCTCAATCTAAAAAGTGATCGCCCGACTCTTTTAATCGTGGTCGTTGATCATCCACCCCGACGAGATCAACAGTGTGGGTTTATTGCGGGCCGTGAACTAGTACGTCCGTTAATTTTTCCTTCGCGTCCCGCAATGATCCTTGATCGTCGATCTAATCCAACAATTGGTTTTTGATCTGTTAACTCCAGTGGATATTGAAGTCGATTTGACAACTGTGATCGGTCTTCGCTCCGATGAACGACTCACATTCATCTCCTTTGTCAGGTTCTTGATTAACCTGATTCGATCGAAGTTTTCTTCCTGAATCATAATCTACTTGGGTATCTGTGGCATACAACTGCCTTTCAAAAAATTTGTGCACATGTTAAGACAATAAGACATTTTCATACATGTCCTAACACATCTTCATGCACTTCATCACATTATCCTTAATGTTTTAATGAGTGCAACATAAACAAATTTCGATTGTTTCTACAATAATACGACCATCATCACTATGGTGCCAAAACATTTACTTTCATCAGCATACCAACTCTCTCATCCCAGAGAAAACATATTACTCGGTAAGAAAGGAATTGAGGGCTCTCCCATTCTTCCAATTCTTTCTACACCGCCTAGTACTTTTCAGCTCAACCGAGTTATCTCTAAGGCCCCACTGCCCTTTCTTAACATGGCTTCAACCAAGTCTATTCAATCAAACATACTCATGTATTCATTCATTAGTCTTCTATTCATTACATGATACTTTCAAAATGTAATCCAGGATTCTTATATATATATATATATATAAGCTTGTAGCTCACTACTTAGTTTTTAGCAGTTATTAAGGTTGTGACTCTTACCTCATGACAAAGTTTTCACACAGTTCTTCCACAGGGAACTCCCTTAGCATGCAACTTCCTTATTGCATATCCATCACTATATGTGATGGCCTCAACCTTGAGTTAGCTTTAGTTGTTTACCAAATATTCCATAAGGAATATAAACATGCATCTTTGTCATGCACCCAAATTATGTATCCATACATATTATGGTTTTGTTAACTTACATCCATGATGTACTTAACCATATGCATAATCAAAAGTTTGTGTGTAGCTGCCATGGGTATATTTCACAGCCTACATACATCTCTATTCTAAAATTAGTCAACTCATGATTGTTCAAAATCATTTTCATGTGATCCTCAAGGCATAATCATTTGCCTCTTATCCTGACAACAGACCATCCTTGCTCATTTACTCTTTCATTTATTTATGCTCGTCTTTCCCGGGGGAATGTAGCGCATTCCCCTTAAGCTATCATTCAAAATAGAACTTTCATGACTCTTTAAAAATGGAGTCAACCATGCGTCTATGGTATTCACTTAATCTTGGCAAGTGCAATTATTGCCTTACATATCACTCATCAGGGCAGCCATATTGTGCCTTTAGTATACATATATCCTTACATCATACATGTGCATCACTTTCACATTTAATATCATTCATACCTAGCTAGTATTACTATTAGGCTTCATATCAAGAAGCTTCACAATGCATTAAACCCATGCACTCAATCATAAACACACACAAACCTAACCAAACATTCATCATGCAAGCTCATTGCTTGCACACTTTCCATGTCATGCATGCACATGGACATCTTAGACTTCCATATCCTCCTCCAAGGATATTGTTGCCATCCTTATGACAAGCCTCATAGGGACACTAAACACTGAGTTTCCCTCTCAGTTGAGAGCTTGCAGTCATTCACACGACATCCACATGGAAGTTGAATCAGACATAGTCATAACTATGTTCCCTTTTGATACGTTAACAACTAGCAAGAAAACACTCTTGCCTCAACCTCCCTGAAACATTACCCAACCTATAAATACAATCTAGCCAAATATAACCATGCCCAATGTAACATAATCAACCAAACTAGCTTCCACCTATATTTATATGGCCACCATCCACCACTGGATGTCAATCTGACCCATTGGGCTTCTAGAAGTACCCCAACACTTCCTTTACCACATTCAGGATCAACATTTAGTCAACCATTTTATCTTAATTTTAACAATTTAATGTCTAATACCATTTGTACTATTCCCTTCAGATCCCAAATGCAATCTCGAATTATGTTACTTACTAAGTATCATGGTTCATAAATCCAGAGTATCTTTAGGCCAAGATCGGTCTTGACCATTACACCTAGAATTCTTCCTTCTATTCAACAACAGTCAGGGACGGAGGCCACTCTCCTCCTCCCACAAGAACTTTGGCAGTCTAGTTTCCTATCCACCAAGCAAGGGAGGCTGTTGTGATTTCTCACTCAATCATTCTATATTTCCACAGCTCCATTTATCATCTTGATTAGAAAAACCTTGTCCAACAATTTCTATACCCATAAACAAAATTCGTTTCACAGTCCACTTTGAAACCTGAGAGCTGTGCATGATGTCCCTTTTCAAGGAATGGTCACTAGACTCATTCCTCTGATCGTGAGGGGTTATACACCTATACTAGGTTTAACCCTTCATTAAAGAAGTAATCATTAATGCTACGGATCCTTTCCATCCGTTCACATTACTATTTTAGTTTAAATATTAGTGTTCTTCAGCATAATCCCATTCCTGTAGGATCAACTATCATTTCCCAAGAAATGTTAGGCTCCCTTTGTCACATACTAGCATGATTCAATCTCATTGGTTAAAATCCCAACATTATTTTAAATCTGCATCCTTCTACTCAAGGAACTTATGCAGATGATTTATGTTTGGCAGTAATATTCTCCATAGGATCATCTTAGCCTTGGTAACCAAATCTTATGATTGTACAACAACACGTACAATTGCATGGTGAAGTCAATTTCTTTATTTGGGAACATTAGCAACATACAATTCCAATTTCCAAAACATCTATCAACAATAAAGTATCTCATTCTTCTCTTCAGTAGAGGTTTTCTAATCCTCTTAGGAATGTGGTAAGATAGGGTGTTACCGCTTAAAGTCCTCCATAAATATTTTCATACAACTCGTGCATGAGCCTAAGCAGGTCAAGTGTTGTTGTCGTGCTCTGATGCCAATTTGTAACAAACCTGCCCCCTAGGTTCTATTTTAAGGGGTGGGGCATCAAAAATTTTGTTTCCCTTAACTCTCTCTAGGTTCCCCTTTCACCAAGGTGCAGGTTCTTCCAAACCCGCGAGCTCTTTCCTGGCCCCTTTGAAGGATTTGAACAACATGCGATATCTTTCCATGTTAGGCCCCTTCCTTCATATGACCTCGGGTTGTGCCCAGGCGCCAACTCAAAGGGCACTTCGGAGCTTCGAGCTCCGGGTGTTCTCGACACTCCTGACTCCAAATCCACCTAACTTCAAATTCACGAACACCCACAGACCAGATCTACAGTCCACACTTCTTTCACAATCGACGGTTGAGATTTACTTCGAGACTTTGGCATTCGAGAGTTTCGACGCTCCAAACACCTCTTTCCTCCAAAGTGCTCTGTACCCGAAGTTATAGATCGAGCGCCACATGTTTTCCCCAATCAATGGTTGATATCCATCCTTTGCCTCGCTTCGAGCGACTTGCAATCAACGCTCCTCTGCGTTCTTTCTTCCAGAGTAGCAATCCTCCGAAGTAACAGATCTCACGCTGCACGTCCTATTCCAATGGACGGTTCTCATGAACTCCGACGCTTCGGCCTTCTGGATTTCGTGCCTTTATTCTTCAACTCCTCCGGAGTGACTTTCACTCGGAGTAAATCTCTAGCCTCCACGTGTTCCAACGACGGACCACTAGGATGATTCCTTACCTTTAGAGCTTCAAACGACTTCTGGTCAATGCTCTACTTCCTTTCCTTCGGATTTTGCACTTCCATACTCCACAATCTGTTGACACGTGTCCCTCTCAGATCGACAATCGCAATTTACTTCAGTAGTTCGGGCTTCAGGAGTTCTTAACTCGCGCGACCTCACTTTCCTCCGAAGTGGCTATCTTCTGAAATGGAAGATTTGCTGACACCTATCCTTAGTTGGCGAACGACTCAAATGAACTCCGGATCTCCGGCCTTTGGGAGTTCTTGTTCAACACACTCCTCTTTTCTCCCGGAGTTGGTAAGCGTCGGGTCGACCACAACCTAAATCTGATGGTGCGAGGGTATCTACGTGACCCCAGAGATCTACGACTTGTAACTTCTTTCCAAGGGTCCCCTGGGTCCCATTGTTGTGCCACTCTGAGAGGAACACCTGGCAACGTCGTCACTCAACACATGGGCCCCCACATGATCTCAATGTAATACACGTGTCCCCACGATCGAACAATTGTGAGGGATCCCGAAGGATCCTTAGATCCACGGTCCACATTAACTTCGGGACTTCAGGGGTTTTGGTGTGACCAAACCTCTGTCCTCCCAAAGTGGTCAATGTCGGGTTGACTATATTGTAGATTTGACGGTCGGGGTAGTTCCCGGGCATCCTCAGATCTATAGCCGAGATTAACTTTGGGACTTTGGGGGTTTTGGTGTTACCAAACCTCTATCCTCCCGAAAGTGGTCAACGTCGCGTTGACTATATCATAGATTTCACGAACGAGTTAGTTCACAGGCATCCTCAGATCTACGACCCAAATTAACTTCGGGACTTCGGGGGATTCACCTACCGTACGACGAATATGCTTAATTTGCCAGACCCATGAAGTCCGAAGGGCTCTAAAGGCTAATACCCACGTTCCTTCTCCAGATCCGACGATCGTGAAGAACTTCAACTTCTCCTGAACTAATCTCATCCATTGGTCTTCCAAACGAAAGGATCTCTCCTTTCGGGGCTTAAATCTCGCTATCCTATCTGAGATTTGTCATCTCCTTAAGTACTTAGGTTCTTTGCGCTAATTCTCTTGAACTTAACACTTATAGAAATCCTCTGTGCACCCCTTGCGCTCATTTATCAACTCTAAAATAAAAGGGGGTCCTTGATCTCTGCCCGCCTCGTTGAGACTCTTTGCATACATGCACTACCTCTTCTCAGCTTAATCGGCTCCTTCCTTCAGAATGATTGGGAGTGTCGGCATGCACACGTAAGGCTATGCCCAAAGTCAACAAATTCACAGTTCATTTATTTTAACTTGAGCCACCACAGGGCTCAGGCATTTACATGTAAAGGTCAAAGAATTCCTTATTTTCCTAAATACACAATTAGGCAGAATTGAAGGGATACAGTGTAACCATTAAGCAAACATGCCCATCCCTGCAACATTCATAGGATATCCAACTTTAATTCACAGTTACTGCTTAAATACACAGAATATGAGAATACTTATCTATTACAGGTTGTAGCCAACTAACTCACTATGGGTGTTTGTCCTTCCACCCAACCATAGGCTCAGAGGCATTCATTCTTAGCGCTCTGGCCACCCCCGTGCCAAGCCATGATATCACCAGGGAATTTATGCCAATTCTCAACGATCCGTTCTCCTTCACATCTTCTGTGAGGTTTATCAAGTGCTTCCTCAACATCAAGCTCATGGCCTTCTACTCAGGTCCCATTTTCTGCAAAATCTTCGAGGTTTCTCTTTCTATCACGGACTCTACGAGGTTTATTAGATGCTTCCTCAGCATCAAGCTTGTGGCCTTCGACTCATTCTCCGCTGGAGTGTTCCTCACATTCTTCACTCTTCTCTTTATATTCTCTTGTGTGCCTTGCACGCACATCCCTCCTATCCTGTTTCCTCATGTCAGAAGGAAACCTGGGTCAGTCTGGGTCTATTGGATCCTATGATACTTCAGGCTGACCTTCTGCAGCTAGACCATGCTTCCATTCATGGGGGTGGTTGAGGGTTCAACCACCGACCCTTTTCTTATTAACTGTTCTCTTATTATTTTCACATTCTTTCCTCTAGTGATATCATGGCTAGTACTTTCAAGGCTTCACCCCCACAGTCAGTTATTGACAATTAAACAATAATACATTTACATTGTTCCCATGCCACATCATGGTAATCCTAATTAATGATTAATTACAAGTTGGTGGAAACAGGGGTGTTACAAGAAGCCCCTCGATGTTTAAATAAAAGAGTCAAGCGAGCTACTTGAGTTTTGCAAATACTTGGGTGTTATAAGGGGCACAATACTTGCTAAGGTTTTGCAAATAGGGTAGCAAGCTAAGTGGGTTTGATTGTGGGGAAAACTCCACAATTAAGTGCACTTGAGCCAAAGGAGTCTTGAGATGGGTGACCTCTCGGGAAGTCTTGGTTACCGAGTGAAAACCTCGAAGGTGATGATTGATGCTATGTGCTTCATCTCGTTAGTTTCAATCCCACCATGAGCATCACCGGATGAAATGAGTGCTAAGTGGACTATTCAAAATCATGAGAATTTGGTCAGTTGCAACTAATACTCACGGATATGGGTCATACATTAATGACTTACTCTATGCAGATAATCTCGAAAATAATATCTCATATGTTGGACCACGAAAGCCCCTCATTGCTTAAATAAAAGAGTCAAGGGAGCTCTAACTTGATAGTTCATGAGGCACAATACTTGCTAAGGTTTTCCAAATGGGGTAGAAATCTAAGTGGGCTTAATTGCATGGATAACTCCATAGTTAAGCATGCTTGAACTAGAGGAGTCTTGGAATGGGTGACTCCTCAGGAAGTCTTGGTTATTGGGTGCAATCCTTGGAGGTGATGATTGATGCTAAGCAATTCATTTCGCTAGTTTCAATCCCACTTCTTCACCCCTACAAGAATGTACTGATCCTTTTTAGCTTCAATGAAGCTTGGCTTCCATTTGAACTGAAAAATGGTGACTCATTTTACCTAATTTAAAGATTATTGGAGTTAGTTGTATTATTTGTGGATGCAAGTAACTCTTTGCATTGTATTTAACACTATTGTTTTGAGTGGGTTCAATGATATCTATAAAAAAATACTTATCCTTAAGGCTACAACAACATGGATTTGTGGTCCCATGTTTGATTGTATTGTTTTGGGTTCAATCTCGATTGTAACAAAGCTCATCGAGCTCTTCCACTCCTTCACCAACAATGGAAACAACTACATCACAATTGTCCAGCTGAGGCACTCCATGGCTAAAATGGGTCATGCCATGTCTTTTCAAGAACTTGTGTGAGATGATCTTAAACAATCTAATGTGGTTCTATTCAGAGGATGATTTCACTATGTAATGATGATATTACTCTTCTACATCATTTGCATTGCTAGAATCAATTATACGCCTTGTAAAAGCAATGGTGCTCACATGTTGACTTTGACAAGGAAGAGGTGCTTATCGATATATCTCCTCATAGCTTTCGAGAAGAGTTAGAATTGAAAACGTCAACAAAAGAATTAAAGGGAGTTCAAAATAAAGATGAGGATGACATAGATGGTGGAGGAGGCAATGACTTTCACTTTGGAAGTTGGTATATGACAAACAATCAATTTCAAAGGACAACTAGATACAAAAATGGTTTCTCAATATGCAAAATTTCTCTTAAAAATATAAAACTAAAAGTAGAAAATTATAAAGGACACACATTACAACCAATAAATGAATTTAAAGCCAAGGCTGAGACCCTTAAACTTCTACCAATATCAACCAATCCATGGAAGTTAACAAAAGACTTCCTTGGAAGCTTTTAACCACTTCAAAATATAATAATTATGATCATTCCCATTGACTTCAACAAGACTGTGAGTTGAATATTAACATGTAAGAAGGCCATCATACTACATTAGAGTCTATATTTGTTCTTCAAATACATAGAGTCTAAGTGGACCTAATGGTTAAGAACATGTGTTTCCTCCTAAAAGGTCACAAGTTCAAATCCAAAGGGGGTTTAGTCAAATTGTTGGGTGAAGAGTGTCCCTTGTTCCCACAAACATTCCTAGAAACAAAAGGTATTAGGTATTATAATGATAACCTTAAAATTAAATTATTATTATTATTTATATAAATTTTAAATTTTCACACTTAAATATATTTAATATTATAAATTATTACTTTCTATATCCTCTACGATCATTCTCAAATACCGAATTGAAGAGCATAAAATTAATCTATAAACAATATATTGTTTATAAATTAAAATAATAAATTACATTAATCTAATTCTCCATTGTAAAAATCCAACGAAGAAAACTATTAAATCGTATATATAAATAATTACATTTTATTTGGAGACATGGCGCTTGACCGACATAAATAATCTTCTTCCATGTTACTGGTCAGTAATTAATGTTTGGAATCTCAACGTTCTCTCTCTTTTGCAAATTAAATCTTTATAAAGAAATTGCCCTAAAACCTCAAAATATTCTCCCGCCAAAAGGTTTGGCGCGAAACGCTTCCCGCCAATTTAATCAATCGTCCCTCTGTTGCAGCTTTATAAGGGGGCATCACCTAACGAATTCTGCTGCAAGTATCCTCGCTGTTATTACATCTTCGATCGCGAGTTCGAGTTCTGCGTGCATTTTTTCATACATTTTCAGTTCAATTTTATACAGCAGCAAAAATGGTGTTGCCTGTAGGGCCAGCGAGATTCTATGGCAGCGGCCTCCCGAGGCCCTTCATCTACAGTGACGTGAAGTTCAACTCCGAGAGAGTCGATCCCCCGCTGGGCGTGACGACCCCATTCATGACCTGGGCCAATGACGCACACTGGTCCATGGGTGGCATCTGCCTCAAAAGAAAGCGCATGCAGGGGAGAATCGAAGGGAGCGTCAAGAAGCTCAGAGCCGAGGAGGAGAAAGAGACCAAAATCAAAAATAGGGCCGAGAAGGAGAAGAACGACGAAGAGAAGAAAAAGAATAAGAAGCGGAAAACTGATAAAGATGCCCTTGCCAAGGGCGATTCTGCTTCAGGCAGCCCTAAAAGTAAGGGCTCTTCCAGCCCTAAAGAAAAGGGCATTACCAGCCCTAAAAGTAAGGGCTCTTCCAGCCCTAAAGAAAAGGGCATTACCAGCCCTAAAAATAAGGGCTATTCAAGTCCTGAGTCTCCTGCGGCCAGTCCAATTGATTCACCGACGGATAATAATCCCAGGAAGCGTCGGGTTTTTAAGCTGAAGTGGTCCGACGAGGACGAGGACGAGGAGGGGGATTTGCCCCTGGTCGCGCCGGAGTCAAAGAAGAAGCCGAGCAAGAAGCGATTGCCCAGAGTTCGAATCAGTGTGAGGAAGCTAGGCGATGTTTTCAACCAGCAGGCCATGGATGGATCTGATGCCCCCTGCGATCAAGGAACCGAATCCCACAAGGTCTCCTCGGTAGTTCTGCAGGCAACGAAAAGGCAAGCCGGGAAAATAATGGGCGTGTATGATTACGTTGCAGTGCCTGATCGGGTTATGAAAATGACCCCCAAAAGGGTTTCGCCGAAGAAAAATCCTGGGAAATCCCCGGCCTCTAAGGCTCCTTCACCGGTCGACTCTGTGCGGCGCAGCAACCGTCTGTCATTAACTCCATCAGCAGGTTATCCTTAGCGGTGCTATCTTCCAGGTCCACTCCATGTAACTGAGGGCCTGTATTTTAAGCTCTAGGGTTAAGGTTTAACAGTAGGGATTAAAGGATTTTTTAATGTTAGTTTTAATTTCAAATGGAATTTTTGATCATGTATCTATTGGGATAACTTACATGACTAATTTTGTTCTTGATAGATGCGTGTTGCCTGTTTATAAGTAATAATTGCAAATTTGAGCTTGGCATCTCATGTTTTATGTATTGAAAATCCAGATCAATATAGCTTAGCCTTGGTAGTCTGTAAATTGCTTTATTGGTTTAAATTATCAACATAAATGTAATGGGTAGTTGGTATGCGATTTGATATTTAAATAATGCAAGTTTCTAATGTACATAGAGATTTAAATAAGCATCAAATAGGTCAGCCATGGGCCATTTAGCTTTGTTCGAAGGATTCCATTGATTCTCGGCACATTGATTCCAGCATTTTCTTATGTCATTGAAGCAAAAATTTGTAAATAAGTTCATGGTTGAAGTTAGTTTGAGTCTAGCCAAGATTTACAATTAACATCCTTACTGCCATACTACATGAAATGGCAAAAAAAAATTCAAACAAAAAGGAAATGGATATGATCCGACTAGTTGATAAACTAGTATCCAGACAGCTATATCTAGTTGACAATAGGCACTATCTTTCTGGGACTGGAAAGACATAGAATTCATATTAGAGAAACTGGTTCAGTTGGTTGTTGGGATGCTTATAATGCCATTGTACTGTCTTAATTTGTAAACTAGTTGCCATGTTTTCAATGGAGCAGAGCAGAGAAGAGCAGAGTAATGGAAGACTATTGTCCCTGACCATCTCCTTCATGAGCTGGCTGGTCTTGGTTTTGGCAAGAAGCCTCAAATACATCATAAGGATGTTAATGACAATATCCCATTCATTTTTATCCTTGGAGGCCTTTTCATGTGAAGGGCTCAAGTCAAGGCTGAGAAGTCCGTTGTTCCTACCTGGGTTTCCACACAATCATGAATTAGTATCTGCCACCACTTCATTGATCAACCATTTACTGTTTAAGGTAGTTTGGAAGGCGATTCTCCTTCATTGAATAAGTATCTGCCACCACATCATTGATTAACCATTTACTGTTTAAGGTAGTTTGGAAGGCGATTCTCCTTCATTGAATAAGTATCTGCCACCACATCATTGATCAATCATTTACTGTTTAAGGTAGTTTGGAAGGCGATTCTCCTTCATTTATCCTTCTCGGGACCTTGTGATAAGGCAGGGTGCTCTGGGTCATCAACTCCTCAAGTCGCAAGACTAGCATACTTTAGACTTCTAATTCATGACATTTGCATACTTTAAACTTCTAATTCATGACATTTTCTCCTATGTGTGCCGGATTTTTACTCTCAAAGGCCTTCTCCTGTGAAGAGATCTCCTGATGCTAGAAACAACCCTCTTTTCCCCACACTGTAAGATTCCTCTGCTCATCACTCACGGAGACCTTCCTCATAGGTTGATAGGTAACTTTGTATGTTTGAGGCCTTATCTCCATAGTTCCAGGAAATGACTTTACAAGGCTCCCTTCCTTTGCCTTCAATAGTAGTTCTGGTTCTTTGGCTTTAGTGGGGAAAGGGCTAAAACAGTATTGGGATAGACAATGATATATCATAACACCTCCACTCTTTTTACTACTAAGCTCCCAAACCAATGAATGACCCATCTCCTCCAAGGAGAGTGAAACGTCTATGAGTGTTGAAGTGGAAAACATATTCACCAACAGAAGTAACTTGTGACTGAGATCACGAGTTCTGCAAAGGTAAGGCAGGAAGATTGAGATATAAGAAGGTTCTGCCTTAGGTGGGCTGTGATGCCCATAATGAAAAGGCCACCCAACCAAGAATTCCAGAAGCTTTCTACCCAACAACCCTTCTCTTATAAGTTCTTTCGGACGTGCTACGTTTGATGGCCTTTTCCAATATTGGTCTGGCCATTTATGTGGTCCTCCCTCGTCATCATGAGATTTATTTGCCTTATGATCTATGGAATGGATATGATTACGGATGCCACCCTCTTCCATGGTCCATGTGATGGACTCTGCTTTTTTTAAGATTGGGAAAAATTACAGCTACAGCAAACAAATAAACAAAGAGAAAGAGAGACAAAAATATATGCACAATAAACTTGGAGCTCAGCTTTTATTACTCGCAATACACATGTATATACAGCTGTGTATAGCCCAATGGATTATCTCAACCAGTTATAGTCAATATTTCTAGGTATTTGGCTAGTTTAGTGTTGACAGGTATTAGATTAGAATTCACTAAGGTGAGGTGCACTAGTCTATTCAAATGGGTTTAGGGGGGAATGTCATCTTTTGGGTTTCTCCACTAGATTTTCCTTATATATATACACAGAACACTAGGATACCAAAACCACTTAATTTACAAGCAAATTCAAAATAAATTTGACAGCAGAAAAATACTTCCAGTTCACTGGATGTTTAGTTGTAATATTTTCAACACTATATAACTAATCATCCAACCAGAGTCACTCATAACAAAATCTAATAATCCATCTAATCACCTCTCACAAACAAAATGAAACTATCAATAAATCTAACCACCAGTGGAAACTCTCAATGCTACCAACAACTTTGAACTTTATCAACATTGCATGCACCTCCTCCTCCAGCAAAAACCTCGGCATGTGCCTACAATAGGCTTGCCATTTCTTCCATTGATGCAAAGATTAGCAACTTCACCACAACTGCAAAACTTGCCTAGGTAAACTTTCAGGTTCTCAAAGTGGTTTAGTTTATTCAGAGGTAGACAAAAGTCACCTTTCCAAATGAGCATTTCCCATCTTGCAATCTTCATCTTTTACACTTCATACAACAAAAAAAAATCAAACCACTACAATACTTTTCAAACAGTAAATAATTTCACTGGTAACTGATGGCACTATGCATTCAGATTTGTCCACAGCTTTTACAATAGTCATAACATCTCATATAAAATTGATAAGTCAATATAGTACGTGTTTAAAAGATGTTTCCATTGGAATAGTCATAACATCTTATATGAAATTGAGAAGTCAATATAGTACATGTTCAAAAGATGTTTCCAGTCATAAGCTCCATCATTATTGAGACTCCTTATATTCGAGGATTAAAAATAGATTGACCATTATCTGCTATGAGCACGGGCTTTCCCATGTGCTCATTCACACTCTATGTAGGATTTAATATGAAATAACAAAGTCTTTCGAAATGCTCTGTGCATTTGAAGCAATGATTGTATGACCAAAATTATGAGAAATGCTGCTTTATCTTCAGGGAAGTATTCAACCTTGTGAATGGTATATTGCAATATATCAGAAATGGAGCTTTTTTCACTCTACAATCACATTTGGTGGCAAATTCTTGTTCTTGTAACAACTCGTCACTGCTTTTTAACCATGGTCTCTTGCTTCTCAATCAAATTTTCAATATTAGCAGATGCTATTTTTTGTCTCTTCATAAGCAAGTCTGCATTTTCAGAGCGTTTTCAAACTGTCTAGGCTTTTCACACAAATATCTTCTCTCTTTCCTTTAGGACAGGACTTTGATACCATGTTAAAGATGGGGAAAGATGCAGTTACAAGAAACAGAGAGATTTGCAGTTGTCATAAAAAAGTACCCTATGCCATGTTGTTAGGGACTAATATCTCCTCGTCTCCCTAATCTGGCACAACTGATTTCTGGTGTTTCTGTAAATGTAGCCTTTAACATCCATTGCCGGAATGTCACATGGGCTTGTAATAGTTGCACGCACAAGGGGAAATTCTTCATCTTTGGCATGCTCTGTCCTTTTACTGATTTGGGTTCACTCTTCTCTTGCATGGTCTCGTTGAATGGCTTCCTTCGTCCAATATCTTCAACAACACTCTTCTTTCCTTGTTTGGAATTAGTGAATCAATGGCATTGTTAGCCTTCTTCCACTTGTTTTTAGGTTCTGCTATCTTACCCTTCTGACAAGTGTCTTCAAGAGCATGGATGTTGAACGTCTCAAGTTTCTTTTGAATTGGTGTTATCAAAGTACATATCAACTTGGCTACCAACTTGGCTTCTTTGTA
This sequence comes from Picea glauca, assembly GCA_000966675.3. Taxonomy (NCBI): domain Eukaryota; kingdom Viridiplantae; phylum Streptophyta; class Pinopsida; order Pinales; family Pinaceae; genus Picea; species Picea glauca. The sequence goes on along the minus strand of JZKD02S2001625.1, from coordinate 542 downwards.
CATAACTCCAAGTTGAATGGTGTAGTGGTTGAATTTTTTGATGTAAGCATCTATTTGGGTAGACTTCTATTGCGGGTATAGTTATTGATGTCATTGTTCCTTTTAATAGTTGATGAGATATAAGTTTTCATTGATTAGGGCTTTGAATGCATTCCCCTATGTGGCATTGAGGGTCAGTTGTCTATCTGCCCATTATAGGGTGCAATCTGTACCTTCCCCTATGTGGCATTGAGGGTCAGTTGTCTATCTGCCCATTATAGGGTGCAATCTGTACCTTGGTTTCTATTTTGAAAGAGGAACCTAAATTTGGTATCAAACCTCCTCCTCCAACACTATTAGATTTTGTGATTGGGTTTTTGTTGAATCATGGTTTGTCATGGCTTGTAATGTTGTGATAGAGGTTGTCAAATTTTATAGCAAATTGGCAATATTCATCAATCGTCCATCCATAGACCATATTAAGATTGACAACTTTGATTTTAATTAATTCAACACAACTTAGCAATTCATCTTCCATTTTTTTTTTGTCTTTGTTTAAAAGT
>JZKD02S2001614.1:30422-42318 GCA_000966675.3 Picea glauca | reverse complement strand
CTTATTTTCTTACATGTATTTATAATTTGCTAAATCAAAACCCTAGGTGACAAGCACACAAGTAGGTCCTTGTCTCATGTCCCCTAAAAGAGAAATTTTCAGCCATTGAAGAAGGGAGAAAGAGTTTAGCCATAGCTACACTCTCATTTCTTCTTCTCCCTAAGCTAGTCGTACTTTCCAGAGGTCAAGAAGGAGGAGACGTCCCAGGCCTAGGTTATCTACACCTAGGGCCGTTTTTCTTCTAGGGTTTAGTGATAGAGCCTTGCTATAGCAACACTCTCCCTCACTACACTCTCTTATCTTGGTTTATCTTTCATGCTAGCCTTTTTTGCCAAGTTAACCTAAGGAAGAAGGAGAGAGCACTAGGCCTTGCTTTAACAACACTAGAGTGAGCCTTTCTCCCCTAGGGATTTGATTTTGGGGCCCTGCCATAGTAGCACTTCAAAACTTCTCCTTCTATTCCTTAGCCGTCCTCCTTCAACCCTTGTGTCCTCTTCTAAATTGACTCCATTGGCCCAAAGGCATTGATCTTAGACCTCCAGCATTGAAGTGAAAGTGATCAAACAACTCTCAAACTCTTTTCTAAATTGAAACCCTAACTAACTGCTAACCCTAAGTTGTTGATGTCACACCTAGAATATTTCATCTTTATGCAGCAATGTCTTGTTTTAAGAGCAATTGAATGATGATTTAGGCATTAATTGATGGTGTGTTGATTTGTTACATTGAATGCCAGGTCATTTCAGTATTTCTTGAGGAAGTGATAATATTTGCATTGCTATATTGATAAACATTGACTTCGTCAATATTTATTGCCATAATTGCTTATATCAGATAGTCTTATGAAGTACTAACCGATTGAATCATAGCTTTCATATATTGGTTTGCTGTTGCTTTGTTCCGAGCAGGCGTTCTTCTTTAGGCCTTCACTTCATTATTGGCTGTTTAGCCGGGACTATCTGTTTTGGTGGTGACTTGTGAAAGGGGAACTTTACTTTTGACTTTTAAACTTTTGCCTCTTCAAAACTCCAGGTTACCTGGGATGTCTCCCCTGGGCCTAACCTCCCTAAAGAGAAAGAACCTCCCCATCGTGGTGACATTGGGTGGGATAGGTTCATGTTACGCCAGTTTGGCCTTCTATCTTATAACCATTTGACCTAGCTACAAACTGTGCGATAACAATACTAATTACTAATCCGCACTGACCAGGCCTCTTGCGAGGAGCTGAGGGGATGGTTTATTTGCCAACTTTGAAATTGCAAGACTGAAGATAGAAATTAACTAGCAATTAAAACGTTACTTTCCAAAATGAAATCGAATCTATGTGAAGATTTATTCAACTTTATTGTTTAATGTGAGATTGTAGTGCTTTGTGGTGAATTGAAAGATTACTTTAGCTTATCCTTAGTTATGAAAATTGAATCTAAGCTAAAACTGCAAAATTGAGACAATCACGAAAAACACCGGTCCCCTAGGGGGGATGAAGAGTGGGAGCTTGTAGCCCCATTGCTTTTATTAAATAAATTGCACAACTCTTTATGGGAATGACTTGTGACCATTCATTAGGGGGGTCACAAGTCTTTACAATGTTTTACAAAAGTTTATTGAAGAAAAGGGGTGCCCCCAGGGGTCTCGGATGCTCCTAATCCGCCCAAAACGGACAGGAATTCCTCTTATCTGTTCGCAAACCTGCACAAAACAACAAGTAAACAAAAGACAGAAGATGCCCAAAAACACTTTGGAAGTGTCTTTGGTTATTTGTAGGAAAGCCCCAAAATTGACCAAGTAAACTTAGCATAAAATGAGCAAAATTGAACTAAGAAGAGCAAGCTAAAGAGCTTGTCTCCTTAGAGTCTTTTTTTGCTGTTTTAAAACAACAATATAAAGGCACTCTAATTGCCAAATATGGAATTAAAATCTCAAGGAAAAGAACTACCCTTTAACTTCTAAAATTTTTGAAAGAAAAACATGATAAAGGAGACTTTTCCTATGCTAGATCTAAGTATTTAGATGAAACTTGAAAGCACAAACTTGGATCTAGTTTATCTTATGCATGTACACTTAGATACTCAAAATTTGAAATAAAGATAGATCTAAGCTACTTGCATTTCCAACAAAGTAACCAAAAATTTTAGATTTTCTTTGAGAAAGAGAGAAGGGAGAAAATTGTAGCCTTGGAACCCTTGGGCAATGGAGTCTTTAGATGTGCTAAGGAGGGATTGAGCCTTTAGATCCTTCAAGTTGTGAATAGACAAACAAGTTGCATCACCACTCCAAGCTTATGAGAAACTGTAAGCTTTAAAATCTTGCAAATAAACTTGTTAACGAAATTGGTGTAAAAAGGTTACTTTGAGAATGAATGGACAAGTATTGCCACCAAGTCACCCTTCCTAAACCCCCCCCTTTACCTTTGCTTATGTTTTTGGGGTTTTGTTTTTGCTTTAGGGGTTAATGATAAAATATAAATTAAATATTTTAATTATAACATGTTTAATTAATATTTATATTAATTAAACATGTTATTTTTAATTGTTATTTTAATTAATATTTTTATTACCCTAACCTAGCCTAAAAGTATAAATAGAGATCCTACCTCTATCTTTATTACACACTCACATGTTCTCTTCTAAAGTAGGCGGATCTCCTCTTTGAAGCTATGACTCCTTTGTAACAGTAGCTGAGGTTTCTTGTGGTGATTTGACGCTTCTTTAATCTTCTGTTCAACCTAGTTGTTGGCCCCAGAATTATTGTTGTCTACTTCTGTTTTGAGAATGATTCAAGGGTTATAGCAGATCTGCTTTATGGTGTGGTTACCTGTGACTGAAGCTGCCGCCACCTCTTTTCTAGCACAGATCTGAATCTTTATTTGTGCCGTGGTCTCTCTCTAAGTGTAGATCTGGTTCTACAGTAGGCCGTGGCTTCTCTAACACAGGGCTGACCCCTGCCGTGGCCTCTCAAGCTCAGCTCTGTCTCTTCTCTTTGAGCCGTGGCCTCTCTAAGTCACCTGTAACCTCTGTTCTATGTGAGGGTTTGGGTTCTTGGTTTCCTTTTTGGTTTGTGAGGGTTTTGATCACAGAAATTCTGTGGGATGCTTTAAGTGTTATCCTCTTCCTTGGTGGCTAGCAAATCCATTCATCTCTTGGCAAGAGATCTAACCTACATGGTAGATCTATGAACTTAAAATTTTTCTGAGCATAACTAAAATTGGCATTACATTTCTTATGCGTGGCATGCACTCCTTCAGTGATCTGAGGTGAGTCTTCAAGTAAGATCCACTATTTAGATCTGTAAATTCTAAAATTAGTATTGATTAGATCTGCTTTCTAAAACCTAGCTTAGATCTATTTTCAGTTTAGATCTATTACTTTAGATCTATATTAGATCTATTACTTAGATCTGTTCTTGAGTTAATTTGCACCAGATCCAATGATTAATAAGTCTGTATCAGAACTAGTTTCTGTTTGATAATCTAATGTTTTTGCTAACTAAGAAATAGAACACTGGTTGAGTTTAATTCAGATCTAAGTTTTGTGTGTACTTGCAAATTGGTTATTTTTTCTAAGATCAGTATCTATGACTGTGTTCTAGTTGCCCTTCTAACTGAAATTTATAAAAAGACATTTTTGTCCTGCATTACTTCTCTATTTCTAACATGGTATTAGAGCTTAGGGTGTAGGATATTCTTGAGCCTACACAGATCTACTTTGTTAGGGTTGTTTTGCAGAGATCAGCAACATCTAAACTAAGTCAGATCTCAGCATGGCCTCCACATCAGTGAAAGTTGAAGACAGACTCAAAGGGGCCTCTAATTTCAATGCTTGGAAATCCAGGATAACAAACATTCTTGAAGAGAATGAACTAGAAGAGCTGATTACTAGAGTTATTGAAGAACCCACTTCAAATACAACCAGGGCAACATATAGGAAGAAACAAGCCAAGGCTAAGAGAATCATTTTTGATTATGTTAAAGACAACATGATGCCAATTGTTGGCGTTGGAAGTCACTCCTGGATTGCAGCAGGAGCAGAGCTCGACGCCCATCAGTTTTATGTCACGATTTGCTTATAGAGGGTTATCAAGTGGAAGAAAACTCGGAACGATATCGTTCTAACTTCGAAACTAGGCTGGACATGTAGAGGTAGGTGAGGTCTTAATTAAACTTCAGACAGTGAGTTGTAGTAAGGGCGAATAGGAGGAAGACTTCTGTGAGGAAAAGCTGAGGGCTACTGTAGGCATTGGGCTTCTAACAGCCTGTAGAAGAAAAACTTGAACGTAAGATCTTCTTACACTCAAATATAGGCAACACTGGAGAATATAATAGTGTCACAATAAATCCTTTATTATAACACAGTCACAGTAATTCACGCGAATCAGTCGATCATGAACTCTCTCAGTATGAGATGAAATTAGATGGGATAAGAAAACTGTTTGTTATAAAACAAGAAATCTCACATACAGATACATAACCAGAGAACTAGAGCCTCTGTTAAAACTTTACAATCAGTAGCCTCGGTCAACCATCGATCCTTGCAAAAATACAGTAATTGAGAATATATACTCAGAGCAGTGTGCTTCCCTTGGCATCAGTAGGGTAGCTGAGACATTAAAGTCCAACCTATCGTGTGCAGGTTCTTTGGTCGGACGAGAACATCAGATCGGCATGGGCCTTTCAGATCAACCTACACACTGGACGGTCTTGGGCAGATTGCCTGCCAAAACCTCCATGCCTCACATTCATGGCTAGAACTGAAGTTTCAGCTACCAACCTACTTTTCATTAATCGCTCCCTTCTATGGCGAGCGACCGAAACTTCGAGCACAAGAAACGACCACGCGCTTGCTTCCCGAGCTCGGGGGTTGGCTTCCCTCGTGTTACCCCATGACCATGACCTGGAGCCTTTTTTCTAAGGCGCTTCGAGCCTCCTCCTTTCGGGAAATTCCCTCATTCTAGCATTCAGGACCAATGGTGACTAAAACTGCAAAAAACGGTCTGTCACATGGCGGATGGATTTGGCTTCCAAAAAAACAACGGACATGATCCCTCTTCTTTTGAACATATTGGCTTCACATCCCTTGATTTCTTTGTCCTTACCCCATACGACTTTGTGCTGTGACCGTGGGCTCGCGCCCAAGGCGTTTTCGCATCTCGCGTATCGCGAATGGTAGGGGGTAGACCCCTGCATTCCAAAGTCGCGATGTCCGAAGTTGCGACACTGGGCGCCTTCGACACTTCGCGTTTCGGGGATCCCAGCTGCAGAGAAAAAGTGTTTCAAAGTCGCGATGGGTGAAACTGCGATAGAGCCCGATCGTGCGCCACGTGCTCCTCCGAGATGGATGGCATGGATCATTTCGACGAGATTGTGGGCCTGACACTAGGTGCCTTCAACACTTCGCGTTTCGCGGCTGGGAGGAGGCTGATCCTCGTTCTTCAAAGTCGCGATGCGCGAAGAGGCGATAGAGCCTAATCGCGCACCACGTGCCCCTCTTTGATCGGACGGCCCAAAACACTTTCGACGATACTGTGGGCCCGAGTCCTGAACGCCTTCAACATCTCGCATTTCGTGGATGGGAGGAGGCTGCTCCTTGTGCTTCAAAGTTACAATAGATGAGGTGGCAACATAGCCCAATCGTGCACCACGTGTCCCTCTAGATGGATGGTCCTGATCATCTCGGCAATATTGTGGGCCCAACTCCTAAGCGCTTTCAGCGCTTCGCGTCTCGCAACTGGGAGGAGGCTGCTCCTTGTGCTTCAAAGTCGCGATGGGCGAAGCTGCGATAGAGCTCGATCGTGTGCCACGTGCTCCTTCGGGATGGACGGCCTAGATCATTTCGGTGAGATTGCAGGCCCGATTCCTGACCTAAACATGGCGCAACTCCGTTGGCCTCAAATTTCCGCTGACCGACGATCTGCTCCATCGATTGATCCTCGTCGTTGAATACTGGAGCCGCCAGCCTACTTGCAATTTGAACCTGAAATGGATTTTCTGCGCTGCACAGTGCGTTCATGGCTGTGACCTTGGACAAAAATGCATATGTTAGGATCTTTAAGCCCCCTTTCTTTGCATTTATGCCACGGGCTCGGATCTTGGAGAGAAAACACCCCCTTGCAAGAATTTGCGCTAACACCAATCATTGATCACCTAAGGACTGCCAAAGAATGTTTTGATGCTTTAGCAAACCTCTATGAAAAGAAGGCACCAACTTAGAAAATAATTCTAAAGAAACAACTACATACTTTGAGAATGGGAAAAGATGATTCAGTTGCTACCTTCTTTTCCAAAATTGCTCAAACTAAAGATCAACTCAGTGCTATAAGAGTTCCTGTAGATGATGATGACCTTGTGCAAACTATTTTTGATGGACTTCCTGAGTCATGGGGAGTTTTTCTTACATTGGTAAATGGAAGAGAAGTCCAACCCAACTTTGACAGATTATGGCATGATTGCCTAGAAGAAGTAGGAAGACTTAAAAGCAGAAATGAGTCTTCACTTCTAAGAGATCATGTCCTTTCAGCGAAAACTAAGAAATGGAAGAAGTTCCCTCAAGCTAAAGGCAAAGGTAAGAAACTTCAAGGTAAGCTATCTCACCTCAATCCTCATTTATCTAAAGTTAAATGTTTTAATTGCAATAAGCTAGGATATTATGCAAGAGATTGCAGGAATCCTCCCTGTCAGCAGAAAAGAAGAGGAAGATTCCAAGCCTTGGTTGCCACTGAAGAGGCTAAACCGCAAGAGGAGCCTCAAAGAAGACAAACCAGGGCTGCCACCAAAGAGCAAGAACAACAAAGAGAATATTATCTTATCTCATCTCTTTCTGACACTATTACCAAGTCAGAGGAGATTTGGTTAATAGATAGCGGTGCTTCTAGACACATGACAGGTTTCATACAAAACCTTGCAAACTTTCAAGACAAGAAATTCAAGGCAAAGGTAGAGCTAGGTGATGATGCCACCTATGACATAAAAGGTTTTGGATCTACCTCTTTCCGATTTCACTCAGGTAATATCTTTCACATTGATGAAATTCTTTATGTTCCTGGTCTAAAGAAAAATTTAATCTCTGTTCGAGTTTTAGAAAGTAAAGGTTATTTTGTAGCTTTCTCCAAAGGGAAGGCCCTCTTGTGGTCCTCAAATGAAGATATAAACACTGCTATAACCATTGGAACTCGTGAGAGTGGACTCTATAAAATTTTAGGTCAGGTTGTTCAAGCTTTAGTTCACGAGATGGTAAATCCCTGCGAGCTTTGGCACAAAAGACTTGGACACCTCAACTACAACGCCCTTCCAGGTTTGCAAAAGACGGTGACAGGTATGCCAGTATTTTCATTTGAGCATAATAGTGTTTGTAAAGGTTGTTCAATTGGTAAAAATACAAAGAAACCCTATCCTCTTAGTAATAGAAAATCAAATGGCATTTTAAAACTAATTCATTCTGATCTTTGTGGGCCCATGACTGCCCCTTCTATGAATGGCTGCATTTATTATATCATATTTATTGATGATTGTTCGCGTAAAAATTGGATTTATTTCTTAAAGACTAAAGATGAATCTTTTCGCAGATTTGAAGATTTCAAGAATCTTGTTGAAAATCAAACAGGCAGACACATCCGAGTTTTCAGAACAGATAACGGTAAAGAGTTTGACTCCTTCAAATACGACGAACTCTGTCGGGCTTCTGGAATTAAGAAGGAGCTAACTGTGCCATACAACCTCCAGCAGAATGGGGTTGCTGAAAGAAATAATATAACTATCTGTGAAGCAGCCAGGGCCATAATGTATGACCAAAACTTACCTTTATCACTTTGGGCCGAGGCTGCCAGTACTGCAGTCTACATTCAGAACAGATGTCCGCACAAAGCCCTTGAAGCAAAACCTCCTGAAGAAGTTTTCACCGGAATCAATCCCTCAGTTGATCACTTGAGAATTTTTGGCAGTCCTGTCTATATACACATTCCAAAAGAGAAGAGGACTAAGTTAGAGCCCTCCGGTAAGAAATGAACCTTTGTGGGATACAGTGAAACCTCAAAAGCTTACAACATTTATATCCCAGGTCAAAAGTTCATTGAAGCAGAGACGTAACTTTTCATGAAGAAGTAGCTTTTCGTCGGGCCAGAGAACATCCTTATGATTTAGAAGAGCAGGAAGCTCCACCACTTGATTCTCCAGATTCTCCTCTTCCAGATGAGCAGAGGGAGGAAACCTCAGAACTTCCAGTGGATCCCTCAAGGGATACTATCGAGTTTCCAATGGAGATACCTCCTGTTAAAAGGAAACCAGCCTGGTGTCGGGAAATATTGAAAGAAGCAGAAAAGCTCTCAGCTCCTAAGGGCACCTTCAGAGAAAGCAAGAAACCAGATTAGTACTCCGGTCTCATAGCTAATCTAAATACTGTAATTGATTCAGAACCTTCAACATTTGTAGAAGCCTCTAAACATCAAGTGTGGAAAGATGCTATGAATGAAGAATATGATTCTATTCTATAGAATGATGTATGGACCATAGTCCCTAGACCTCGTGACAAATTAGTAGTAACTTCAAAATGGCTTTATAAGATAAAGCATGCAGCAAATGGCAGTGTTGAAAAATATAAGGCAAGATTTGTGGCTCGTGGTTTCTCTCAGAAAGAAGGAATTGACTACAACGAGATTTTTGCTCTAGTTGCCAGGTATACTTCAATCAGGATTATTATCTCTCTTGCAACAATTTTTGGTTGGAAACTTCACCAAATGGACGTTAAGAATGCTTTTCTTAATGGTGAAGTTGAACAAGAAGTATACATCGAGCAACCTGAAGGTTTCGTGATACATGATAAAAGATTTCATGTTTGCAAACTCAAGAAAGCTCTGCAGGGGTTGAAACAAGCTTCGAGAGCTTGGTATGGTAGAATAGACAGTTTTCTACGAAGTCTTGGATTCACCAAGAGCATAGTAGATCCAAATCTTTATATAAAGATTATTCAAAATCATCCAGTGATCCTAGTCTTATATGTGGATGATATGTTCCTCACTGGAGAGGAAAACTTGATAGCTCAAACTAAGAGGGAGCTTTCTGCAGAGTTTGAGATGAAAGACTTGGGACTCATGCATTATTTCTTAGGCTTGGAGGTATGGCAGAAACCAGGTGACATCTTTCTTTCTCAAGGGAAATATGCAGTTGATGTTCTCTACAGATTTGGCATGTTGGACTGCAAGTCCATGACTACTCCAATGATCTCTAATTTAAAGAAACTACAAGATCAGGTCACAGGTTCAGATCCAGAAGGCCCCACCTTATATCGGCAGATCATTGGTTCCTGATGTATCTCGTACATAGAAGACCAAACATTTGTTATGCGGTAAATGCTCTCTGTCAGTTCATGTGTGAACCGAAGCATATACATATGGTTGCTGTGAAACATATTTTGAGATATGTTATGGGAACTATACCCTATGGTCTCAGATACACGTCCAGTGGAGGTGTAATGCTCCATGGTTTTACAGATTCAGATTGGATGGGCAGTACAGTGGATTGGAAGAGCACTTCCGGATATTGCTTCAGTTTGGGTTCGGCAATGATTTCCTGGTCCAGCAGGAAACAGGGCTCCATAGCCCAAAGCATTGCATAAGCAGAATACATTGCTGCAAGTGCTGCTAGCAGAGAAGTAGTGTGGCTTAGGAAGCTACTTTCAGACTTGTTCAGTTCAGAGCTTGAACCCACAGTCATTCACTGTGACAATCAGAGTTGTATAAAGCTCACTGAGAATCCAATGTTTCACGACAGATCGAAACACATTGAGATGAGATACCACTATGTCCGGGACATGGTTTAGAAGAACGTTCTCAACATTCAGTATGTTCCGACGACAGAACAGACGACAGATATTTTTACCAAGCCACTGTCACTGACAAAGTTTGTATACTTTTGTGACAAGCTTGGTGTAGCTGAGAATGCCTCTCTTGCTGAGAAGGAGTGTTGAATTTAAAGCAGCTGCAAGAGCCATTCTCCTGGAGGATGGAAAAGACCCTAGCCGAGATCTAGGGCCCCCAGTACACTCCTGGGGTTCTTGGTCTGGGACCAAACAGTCAGTGCCATGGCAAAAGACCCTTGTAAGGCCCCCCAATAAATGACTGGGGCTCTTGGTCTGGGACCAAGCAGTAAAGACCCCTGAGAGGGCCCCCAGTATATGATTGGGTTCTTGGTCCAGGACCAAGCAGTTAAAGTCCCTAGATATGTCTAGGGCCCTTGGAAATGTTCCAGGGTACCCATGCTTGGGGCATGGGTTGATCCTTGGTCTTGTACCTTGGTGGATAAGACCCCAGAAATGTTCTGGGGCCACTTGGTCTTTGATCTGGTGCTTGTTGGTATATGTCCCTCCTTGAAGGAGGGCATGACCACATGAGGGATGTATCCCATATGCAATGATGATAAAATTAAAAAGGTCACTTTGATAGTGAATGGACAAGTATTGCCACCAAGTCACCCTTCCTAAACCCCCCCCTTTACCCTTGCTTATTTTTTGGGGGTTTTGTTTTTGCTTTAAGGGTTAATGAGAAAATATAAATTAAATATTTTAATTATAACATGTTTAATTAATATTTATAATAATTAAACATGTTATTTTTAATTAATATTTTTATTACCCTAACCTAGCCTAAAAGTATAAATAGAGATCCTACCTCTATCTTTATTACACACTCACATGTTCTCTTCTAAAGTAAGCGGATCTCCTCTTTGAAGCTGTGACTCCTTTGTAACAGTGGCTGAGGTTTCCCGTGGTGATTCAGCCCTTCTTTAATCTTTTGTTCAACCTAGTTGTTGGCCCCAGAATTATTGCTGTCTACATCTGTTTTGAGAATGATTCAAGGGTTATAGCAGATCTGCTTTATGGTGTGGTTACCTGTGCCTGAAGCTGCCGCCACCTCTTTTCTAGCACAGATCTGAACCTTTATTTGTGCCATGGTCTCTCTCTAAGTGTAGATCTGGTTCAACAGTAGGCCATGGCTTCTCTAACACAGGGCTGATCCCTGCCGTGGCCTCTCAAGCTCAGCTCTGTCTCTTCTCTTTGAGCCGTGGCCTCTCTAAGTCACCTGTAACCTCTATTCTGTGTGAGGGTTTGGGTTCTTGGTTTCCTTTTTGGTTTTTGAGGATTTTGATCACAGACTTTCTGTGGGATGCTTTAAGTGTTATCCTCTTCCTTGGTGGCTAGCAAATCCATTCATCTCTTGGCAAGAGGTCTAACCTACATGGTAGATCTATGAATCTGGAATTTTTATGAGCATAACTAAAATTGGAATTACATCTCTTATGCATGGCATGCACTCCTTCAGTGATCTGAGGTAAGTTTTCAAGGTAAGATCCACTATTTAGATCTGTAAATTCTAAAGTTAGTATTGATTAGATCTTCTTTCTGAAACCTAGCTTAGATCTATTTTCAGTTTAGATCTGTTACTTTAGATCTATATTAGATCTATTACTTAGATCTGTTCTTGAGTTAATTTGCACCAGATCCAGTGATTAATAAGTCTGTATTAGAACTAGTTTCTGTTTGATAATCTAATGTTTTTGCTAACTAAGAAATAGAACACTGGTTGAGTTTAATTCAGATCTGAGTTTTGTGTGTGTTATCCTCGATATCTAGGGATAACTAGGAGATCATGTCTCGAGGCCCACAAGTCCTAGACATGGAGTACCGAGAGCGGGATTGACTTGAGCATGGCCCTGGAGGCCCCATCTTTCTTTTTCTTCGTCAGATTTGTCCTGTCAGCAGTAGCAGCTTCCATCACCACCGGCCTGAGTTTGCATCAGAGAGGACTCTTGCTTCATGAGGTAATTGGTCCGAGGTATCATGGTATGTGTCATATTTGATCGTTATAACCTTCTTATACATGCATTAGGTTCCTTTCATTTCTGATGACTGCT
>JZKD02S2001603.1:33302-59775 GCA_000966675.3 Picea glauca | reverse complement strand
AAAAGAAGCCAAATTCTAAAAATATAAATAAAGGGATAACAAATAATTTACCCAATATCTTCTCCACTAAGGAGGTATGGTTGTCATGCAGAAAAGAAAAAAATGAAAAATTTGGCACCATTTGGGAAAATTCAAAACATACACAAGTACATAGTGGAAGTAAAGTAATCGACAATCAAGTAATCCAATAGCACTAAGCAACTGGGTGGTTGTATGGGATAGTGAGCATTGACACTTGTTTGGGCGTGAACCACTAAGTGAATGGTAGAAATGAATTTTTTATAAATGAATTTCATTTATTTATTTATTTAACCTATCTCAGTGTGCCTCATGTCTCGACACACTAGTGCATTTGTAGGTATCAGGATGATCCATAATTGGATCTCAGGACCAAATTGGGTCCAGGAAGGCCTAAAAATCAAGTTCTCGGAATGGATTCAAAACGGATGTGTGTGTAGGTCTCATCGATACAAACCCAACGCAACTTGAACGGGCTCAAACAGACATCGTATGCTCCATATATCGTGATCTGTTCGTTTTGCCAAATAGGCAAAAAATTTGATGATTGGACAGTCCATACAGTGCCATGTGGCAGCTGACTGTACAGGATGTATGGATGATGTGGCAAGGTACAATGGCAGGCACAGTGTGTTGACGTGGCAAGTGTGTTGATTGGGCATACAGATTGACACGTGGCACCACTACAAGGGTGACACATGGCACCATTGCAAGGGTGACACATGGCACCACTGCAAGGGTGACACATGGCACGTCTGTACGACTGATGTGGCATGTCTGTATGACTGATGTGGCACGTCCGTACGACTGACGTGGCACATCCGTATGACACATGGCAAGGGGTTGATGTGGCAGGTATAGTTGGTTGATGACTGGGCAAACATACAGGCAGACAAGTGGCAGTATTGTTGGCGTATGGTACAGTGCTACGTAGCCCAGTCATGGGTTGCCATGTGGCACCCATTCATTGGTTAATGTTTTGGAAAAATTTTGGAGCGCACGGGATTTGAACCAGTGACCTCTCGTCCGGAGTAGCGACTTGGCAGGGTCGGGCTAGCTAGCTCGCCCGTGGTGGTCCTTGCTTACTAAGTTCTAAAACTTATATATAAGGTGATGTGTGGGTGCGAGGAGAGGAGAATAGGGTTGGGGCCTAGCCCCCAACCTCGGTCGCAACACATATGGATATGACCATAGCCCAGACTAAACAGTTGGCGTGGATGTTGATAAGGGATAACCCCCGGTTATCGCTCCATTTACCATATGACTTGGCTTATGCTTATCGTTGGCGTGGATAAAGGGTTAGCCCCGGTCGGTCGGGCTAGCCCACCGACCAAGGGCATAACCTAGTGCTAGACGACCATGTGTATAATAGTTCGGGCTCGTGGGGGCTTAAGGCTAGGACATATGGCCATGCTATGCGCCATAGCCACAAGATCGGGGCCAGAATCCAAGGGCCAAGGAACCAGTCTAGCGCCTGGCCACATGGAGGCTCCCACATGACCAAGAGCGCAGAAGATAAGGGGTTGCGCCTTTTATTACACCCAAAAATGGGTTTTGAACTATATAAATTGATTTTAATTGGATTTTCTCATCAGTTTTGGAGATTTTGGTCATTTTTGGGGGATATTTGGCCCTTTTTAACGCCAGATCTTGGGGAGAAGTTGGGAGGTTGTTACCCACTCCTAGTCTATATAAACCAAAGGTTCAGAACAGGTACATGCTGAAGATTTTCCAAGCCAAAGCTATTTTTATGCAAGGAAGACATTGAGGAGAGCACCTTTGCAGGCCATTTCTGGGAGCTTCGTTCATCCGATTTCAATGCCGTTAGTTTTGTTGGGTTCTTGAGATCTGGTAGAACAAAATCAAATCAATTTGTAACCTTTTTGGCATTGTTGTGATGTACTTTTAAATCTTTGAACATAAACAAGAAAACCTCACCCACTGAGACAAAGGCCCGGAGATGTAAGTGAGATTGTCAAGCTTCATTACCATCTTGTTGTTATGGTTTGTTTTTCTTCATGCTTATGTTCAGATCTGTATATTGCTTAATGGCCACTATGTTTCCTCTTTAATTCATCCTTCTTTCATCAATTTCCTAAATGGTAATTTAACTCATTCAAGATAACTCAACCATTGTCATTTAAAAGATCTTATCGGATCAAGTGGTATCAGAGAAAGTTGACGTTTGGATTTTGAGTTTGCATGATTACCAAGGAAAGGCTAAATCGTGGTGAAGGCGATCTTGTTGAAGAGAATCCATTGATTGGATTGATAAAGAGAACTTCTCAAAGTGAGAAGATGGCATCGGAAGAGGGACTCTCTTAGGATGAGAAAGAGTTTCGAAAAACTTTCTTTACCATGTCGGAGATGATGAAGGTTTTGTATGAAGATTACTTGGAACAGAAGAGACCGAATCTAGGTGAATCTTTAAAGGTCAAAAGTGAAGAAGGAGAGGATCCTCCTCAAATTCCTCCGTCACCTCCTTCTTCTTCAAGTTCATGTTCTAAATCCACAGCAAGAAAACATGTCCATAAACATAAACATGAAATGCTTTTACTTAAGCTTGATGTGAAATTTGAATTACCTATGTATGATGGTGAAGTAAAAGCAAAGAGACTTGATAATTGGGTCAGATAGATGGAGGTTTATTGCAATGTGCAACAAATCAAGGATGAGGCAACTCAGATCAAGTTGGCATCGCTTATACTTGAAGGCACAACACTCATATGTTGGCAAAGCAAGTTGCAAAATGGAACACAACAAGTGGGTAATGTATTTCCATCATGGCCAATTTTTATTTCTGCATTTAGAAAGCAATTCTATCCTTTGGGTTATAAGGATAAAGCTTTAATTGAATGGAAAGCTCTTAAACTAAAAAAGGGACAAATAGTGCAAGAATACACAGATGGATTTCATAAAATGGCATTGATGTTAGATATTCCTTTACATACCCAAGAAACTCTTATGAAGTATATAGGAGGTTTACCTGCACATATTCGAAATAATGTATTTATGCTTGGACCTACTAATATTGATGAGGTTTATGTTCAAGCAACGTACATTGAGGCAGGGAAAACAGAAGTTGGTGTGTCATCGGAATCGTCTTCGAGAGAAGAGGACAAAAGGAAGTGGAATGGCAAAAAGGCAAATTCAGTGGCAAGAAAGGAAGAGAAGCCCTCTTGCAAGCATTGCAAGAAAGAAGGGCGTGATGAGGACCATTGTTGGAAATTGCATCCCAAGAAGAGACCAATGTGGTTCAAAGAAAGGAAAGGGAGGCAAACAGTTGCATCAACAACATGACCAACAGACTTGGGATCGGATTCCGGTGATGAATCAAAAGTCTCATTGGTTGGTTTGACAGGTAAAATTATTGATGGATTGGATTCTAGAAGTAAATTGTTTCACATAAGGGTCATTATGAGACATACTAAGGTCGACACATTGATAGGTAGTGGATCTCAATCTAACTTGATTTCAGAGGAATTGGTGAAACAATTGGGATTAAACACTCATATGCATCATAAGCCTTACACACTTAAATGGATAAGCAACAATCATCAGTTGCACATAACAAAGCAATGCACATTAAAGTTTGCAATTTCATCTAAGTTTGTGGACGAGGTAACATGTGATGTTGTGCCACTCAATGAATGTGGAATGGTCTTAGGCAGCCGTTACTTGTATGATCGCAGAGAAATCTTCTACAGGGAAAATAATCAATATCATTTAATCAAAGCATGCAAAGAATATGTGGTTCATGCTCATCCTTTAAAGGCAAATAAATATCTTCAAACAATAGAACAATTAAGAAAGACAACTCAAGCAAGAAACACACCTATAATTGTTTCAAATCAAGTAATTGATCTTAAGAAACAACATGAGATAATTATAGAATGGAAGATAAATCACACTTTGCTTCAAGATAAGCTAATGTCGTGCAAATATTACAAACTTATTAGTTCATTTGCAGTCACATTTTTTATGCTATCATTAGTAATGTTGTCAACATGGATGATAGTGGCTTCAGTAAGATGTGACAGAGTACAAATGGCTAACAATATGTTTTTAGTTATCATGATTGTTTTACAGATGATCTTAATGAGACAAGTGCACATGACAGAGTTCAAAAACAAAGAACAAGTTGGGTGGCCTATCTTGCACTTGATGACTGGTCAATAACCTTTTGGACGACCAAAAGGTCTTTAGTGGGGAGGTGTGATCTAGAATTGGATCTCGGGACCAAATTGCGTCCAGGAAGGCCTAAAAATCAAAGTGCTCAGAATGGCTTCAAAATGGACATGTGAGTAGGCCTCGTCGATACGAATCCAACACAACTTGAACATGCTCAAACAGACGTCGTATGCTCCAGATATCACGATCTGTTCATTTTGCCAAACAGGCAAAAATTTGATGATTGGACAATTCGTACAGTGCCACGTGGCAACTGAATGTACATGTCATACGGTCGTACAAATGACGTGGCAAGGTATAGTGGAAAGCGCATTGTTTTGACGTGGCAAGTGTGATGATTGGGCACACAGACTGACACGTGGTATCACTACAAGGGTGACACGTGGCATGTCTGTACGACACATGGCAAGGGGATGATGTGGCAAGTACAGTTGGTTGTTGACTGGGCATACATATAGGAAGAGAAGTGGATGAATTGTGCACTAACACGTGGCAGTATTGTTGGCGTATGGTACGGTGCCACATTGCCCAGACATGGGCTTCCACATGGCACCCATTCATTTGTTAATGTTTTGGAAAAAATTTGGAGCACACGGGATTTGAACCCATGACCTCTCGTTTGGGGAATCGACTTGGTAGGTCCAGGCTAGCCAACCCGCCCGTGGTGGTACTTGCTTACTAAGGTATACAACTTATATATAAGGTGATGTGTGGGTGCGGGCGAAGGAGAATAGGGTTGGGGCCTAGCCCCCAACCCTGGTCACAACACATATGGATATGACCATAGCCCAGACTAAACAGTTGGCGCAGATGTTGATAAGGGATAGCCCTAAGTTATTGCTCCATTTACTATATGACTCGGACTATGCTTCGTCGCGGATAACGAGTTATCCCCGGTCGGTCGAGCTAGCCCGACGACCAAGGGTGTAACCCAATGCTAAACAACTAGATGTATAACAATTCGGGCACGTGGGGGCTTAAGGCCAGGACATATGGCCATGCTATGCGCCATAGCCACCGGACCGGGGCCAAAATCCAGGGGGCAATGAACCAGTCTAGCTCCTGGCCACATGGAGGCTCCCACATGACTAGGAATGTGTAAGATAAGGGGCTGGGCCTTTTATTAAGCCCCAAAATGGGTTTTGAACTATATAAATTGATTTTAATTGGATTTTCTCTGCAGTTTTGGAGATTTTGGTCATTTTTGGGGGATATTGGGCCCTTTTTGAGGCCAGATCTTGGGGATAAATTGGGAGGTTGTTACCCACTCCTAGTCTATATAAAACAGAGGTTCAGAACAGGTACATGTTGAAGATTTTCCAAGCCAAAGCCATTTTTATGTAGGGAAGCCATTGAAGAGAGCACCTTTGCGAGCCATTTATGGGAGCTTCGTTCATCTGATTTCAGTGCCGTCAGTTTTGTTGGGTTATTGAGATCTGGTAGAACAAGGCCAGATTAATTTGTAATCTTTTTGGCATTGTTGTGATGTAATTTTAAAGCTTTGAACAGAAATAAGAAAGCCTCACCCACTGAGACAAAGGCCCGGAGATGTAGGCGAGATTGTCGAACTCTGTTATCATCTTGTTGTTATGGTTTGTTGTTCCTCATGCTTATGTTGAGATCTATATATTACTTAATGGCTGCTATTTTTTCTCTTTAATTCTTCTTTCTTTCATCAGTTTCCTAAATGGTAATTTAACTCGTGCAAGATAACTCAACCATTGTCGTTTAAAAGATCTTATCAGATCACAGGAGCACCGCTAATTATAAATATTTTGACCTGCATCAGTGTGCTTAGTATTGTTATATACCAATGTGTTTATTATATATACAATGAACCAACATGTTTTTTTTTAAGTGGCCAATATTGTTCAAAATATTTCAACCTACATCGGTCTACATGGAAGTATTATGCATTGACGTGTTTATGTCTATAGGATGCACCACACTTTTTTTTTAAATGACCCCTTTTAAAAATATTTTAACCCACAATGTTTTTTATAAAATATTTTAACATCATTCAATGCATTTGCTATGGGTACACACTAGTGCAGTTAAATAGAATGAGAGCACCACAAAAGTTTTTGGAAAAAATGACAAATATTTTTTTTTAAATATTTTGACTTGCACTTGTGTTCGTGGTATGCTTGTGCATTGGTGCATGTTATAAGCACACTAGCTTACTTTATATATATATATATAATGCATGGACATGATTTTTTATATATTTTTTAAAATCATAATTAAAAAAAAATACTTTAACCTACTTAGATGCATGTGGAAGTGTTACACAATGATGCATTTCTATTTATATGACGCACTGAACTATTTTTCAAAAAAATGATCCATTTAAAAAAAAAAAAATTAAACCTATTAGTTGTTTATAAAATATTTTAACATTTGGTGCATATGGTATAGGTTAAGAACATGTGTTTTGCTCCTACAAGGACATATGTTCAAATCGAGAGGGGGTAGGGTATATACACATCTGTAGGCTTTAGCAATCAAATTGTTGCACAGAGGGGTCCCTTGTCCCACAAACAAGGGGGTCTCATACACCAATTTGGTGTCTGGCTTGACCGTGACCTTAAAATTAGATTATTATTATAGGTACGCACCAATGCGGTTCAATAAAAAGGGATCACCTTAAAAACTTTTTGAAAAAATGATAGATACTTTTTATTAAATATTTTGAGATACACTGGTACTTTTCATATAGTTATGTACTAGTACATGTACATCACTCCAAATATTAAAATAAATAATATTAACAAAATAAGAAATAAACAAACAAACATACATCTATCAAAACCTCTCAGTGCCCACCTCTCCTAGAAACCTTTACCAAAAAAATAAGGGATAAATATTTCCAAAAAAACATTTGTGAATTAATGTTTTCCTTATATTAAAGTATGAATGGTTTATAATGTATAATAGAACACAATATTTTTTTTCTATAATAATGAATGATTTTCTCATAGTGAATAGTCTTCTAGTTAGACCTTACCCTCATAATATTAATGAAAATTATACACTATTTCTAGTGAACCGATAAATTACTAGTTGGGAAGGAAAACACAACCTCGCCTAAGTATGGTGATGACATAACTTGCTATTATAATAGCCAAAATATTATCGTTGGATCTTTACTATGACGCATTAGATGAATTGTATTAAGAAAAACTTGGTAAAATCAACGAGTTTGTTGTATATGTATTGATGGAATGGACTCTACATAGAGACATAGTGAATATGAGTACACAAAGGTACTCGAAATGTTTTATATATGGGGATTGATTTCAAAAATATAACAAGAGTTGCATGGCAACGCAGTCCCTACCGAGTGGGAAATATATGTTGTGGACTGGGAAATATATTTTGAACAATTAGACTTAATATAACTAAATGCTTAGATAATGAATAGTCTTTGTCAAAAATTAATTCATATAATAAAGAAAAATAACATTATTCTTTATGTAAAGAGGACACTGATAAGAATCAAGTAAAAACAATCCGCGTAAAACTTTGTAAAAAGAAGCAAAAAAATAAATTGTTCAATGTGGAGTGAAACTTAGTAAATAAGTGAAATGTTGAATGGGGAGGTTAGCATATGCGGGAAGCAATGTAAAGTGTCTTGAGTAAAAACATTTAGCATAAAACTTTGTAAAAAATAAGCAAAAAGGTAAAATGTTCAATGTGGAATAAAACTTATTAAATAAGTTAAGTGTTCAATGGGGAGGTTAGCATATGTTGCAAGCAATGTAAATAAGTAAAGTGTTCAATGGAAGGTTAGCATATGCAGGAAGCAATGCAAAATTTTTGGCGGTTAGGATGGAAGGAACCAATTCAAAGTATTTTTACACATATAGCGTCCACATTTTCCCATCCTCGGCACATGTATATCCTTGCACAACAAACACTTAGTAAATAAAATACATCTTAAGGATGGACATATAGTGCATGCAATGTTAAGTACCTGAATAGATCTGAAGATAAATCTCAAAATAACCAAGAATATCAACAAGAATAAACCAAAACATTCACCAAAATACTGAACATAAGAAATAGAGAAAACCCTTGAGGTAGGGTAACACCATATATTAATCGTTAAGGAAGGATAACACTCCTCGAGCAATATTTGCTTGTACAAATACAATATTCTTCACTATCTTTCATTACATTGCTTACACTTCTTTATATAGCTCTCTCTATCTCCTAGGAACCTTCTAGAGAGCCTTCTCACATTTATTACATCTAAGTACCATAGTGGGCCTTTATTAATATAGTGGACCTAGTCCACCTTACATTGAATGACCACATTCTCATATATTAAATGACTTCCATTAATAATACATAGCCACATTTCCATTGGGTATCTCCCTAGGTACCCCATATTATCTCCCTGGGTATACTACATTCCATCCCCCTTCACATGTTTCGTCCTCGAAACACAAGAAGAAACCATACAATATGATTGGCTAAGCAATGTAGCCAACTGGTACCAAGTATGACCATCTATCCATCCCATTGGAAGTCGAACATAATGTCCATATGTTGCCTTGCCACCCTGATCTTGCTCTACATCTTGTCGGGGTTGCCATGGGATTGTTTTTGTAGCCTGATATCTTCTTGTAGTGCTGGTAGTCCTCCATGCACCTCTTGATCAGTTTCCTATCGGGTTCCTTGTTGGTGCATAAATGTGTTGATGCACCAATACTTACTTGTACAAATACAATATTCTTAACTAAATTTCATTGCATTGCTTACACTTTTTTATATAGCTCTATGTATCTCCTAGAAACCTTCTAGAGATCCTTCTTACATTTATTACATCTAACTACCATAGTGGGCCTTTATTAATATAGTGGACCTAGTCCACCTTACATTGAATGACCACATTCACATATATTAAATGACTTCCATTAATAATACATAACCACATTCCCATTGGGTATCTCCCTAGGTACCCCATATTACCTCCCTAGGTATACTACATTCCACCCCCCTTCACATGTTTCTTCCTCGAAACACGAGAATAAACCAAAAAATTTGATCGGCTAAGCAATATAGCCAACTGGTACCAAGTACGACCATCCATCCATCCCATTGGAAGTCAAACATAATGTCCATATGTTGCCTTTCCACCCTGATCTTGCTCTACATCATGTCGGGGTTGCCATGGGATTGTTTTTGTAGCCTGATCTCTTCTCGTAGTGTCGACAGTCCTCCATGCACCTCTTGATGCCACTTATTAAGTACCTAAATAGATATGAAGATAAATCTCAAAATAACCAAGAATATCAACAAGAATAAGCCAAACTATTCACCAAAATACTGAACACAAGAAATAGAGAAAACCCTTGAGGTAGGGTAACACCATATATTAATCCTTAAGGAAGGATAACACTCCTCAAGCAATACTTGTTTGTACAAATACAATATTCTTCATTATCTTTCATTACATTGCTTACACTTCTTTATATAGCTCTCTCTATCTCCTAGGAACCTTCTAGAGAGTCTTCTCACATTTATTACATCTAACTACTATAGTAGGTCTTTATTAATATAATGGACCTAGTCCACCTTACATTGAATGACCACATTCTCATATATTAAATGACTTCCATTAATAATACATAACCACATTCCCATTGGGTATCTCCCTAGGTACCCCATATTACCTCCCTAGGTATACTACATGCACATATAGCTTTCAGACCTTCGCATAGGTATATGCCCGCACATAATAAATTTTATATCATGGTATTTGATAATGATGTCTGTTAGATGGTGTAAAACCAAATTTTAAATTTTTTAATATAGTCTTATACAAATAATCACAAGATTAAAAATTATTTATTAATTTAATAAAAGTTACTTATTAATTTAGTAAAAGTTAATTGTACATCTTTAGGACAATGAACACTTAGTAAATAAAATATACACTCATTCCATTGTCGTACATTGGAACTTTTGCACTCGTACATGCACATGCTCCACACCTGTACATGCACCTGTTCCAACCATCTGCTAAAGTTGCATAATTAAATTGTTTATTAAATTCTCGTACATTCACCGGCTCGGAAACCGCACATGCACCTGTTCCAACCATCCACTAAACGTGAGGAATAAAATTATCTTTTAAATTCCTGTCGCTCGCCTGACAATAAGAAGTTGTTTTGAAGGACCAATCAAAGGCTAGGAAAAAATTTGATGGCTTGCAACAAAGTTAAACTATGGAAAAAAACACGAAATTTGTGGTCAATGCAAAAACAAAATCGCAGTCAACGCGAAACTGATTGCTATAGTCCTAGTGTTGCGACATGGACTTACACATCTTGAGCACAGACAAATAGTCTGCACAAATATACCTTTCGCAGCTTTGCATAGGTATATCCCTGCACAACAAAGACTTCGTAAATAAAACACATCTTCAACACAAACATATAGACTACACACATATAACTTATGCACCTCTGGATAGGTATATTCTCACACAACAAACACTTAGCAAATAAAATACATAAAAAACAATGTAGTTATTTTTGTAAGTCATTGAAGTGGGCATAAATGATAGAAATTTGATCTGGATTTATGAGCATAACGAAATGAAAATACGGATATATAATATTAACACGGTGACACAATGAATAATAACAGAGATACGCTAAAACTTGACTTCTATTAAATAAAAAATATGTTGAAACTGTAAAATGCAGACTCAAATAAACTTGCTAGAATGGTGGCAGCTTATCTCTAAGAAGAGATGTGGCGAGTACGCTCATTCGCAAGAAGATGAGTACAATGAGGATCCAAATGTCTTTTTACATCAAACATGAATGCCAAAACCCTAGACATCCAAAAAAATAACCCTAGGAGATGAAGCACCAAAATTCACGTGGGCCCCGTTGGGGTAAGTTGGTACATCAACTTCACAAGGTCGTAACTTTTGCATACAATCTTCATTTTAGGCACACGATAGGCCATTGGAAAGGTCTATCCTAGGACTACACATTATGCCTTCACACTTTAACTATATGTACTATGTGACTATGGCGGGCCCAAAAAAATGTTGTTTAAGGCCTCAAAACGAGCCCAGAAGTATAGGACCTGAAAAGCTAGAAAAAAAGATGCCAAGATGAAATTTGTATGTGAGCCAATTGGAATAGGTGTGTGGCCACCGATATTTACCTATATCAATCATGCCCCTTTAGGAAGCAATGGTCTCCATTGCATTGAGTTCCCCCATTAGATGAGGAAATTTCTATTGAATTTGGCCCCGGGTGAGCCACTTGCCTTGGTGTAGGAGTTGCCTTACTTTGACAACTTGATAAAGCTAAAATTTTTGTTAGTGAGTGCCCTTCACCTATGTGTACATGATCTAATCAGTGGATTCATGTTCCATGCAGTCAGGGTTGAGTTATGTCGGTGTCAACTATTCTGCTACCTCTGAGGTGTCCAATAATGGTGGAAAGTATGGCTGCAGGAGGACCACATTAAACATTGGGTGCAAGCCAAGGAAGGGGGGAATGTTGATCTCAAAATCATTGTCACACACAACCTTGGTGATGGTATAAGGTCCACATCATAGTAGATAGAGTTTCCGATGGGGTCATGTAAGGTGTTTTTTCTGCAAGTGCAACCAAACTTTATCTCCCACCTGAAACTTCTGTGGCACCTAGTGTTGATCGTGGCGTTGCTTGTACTTGGCATTGGACTTATGCAAAATATCTTTAACCTATTGGTGGATGTGTTAGATTCATTCAATGAACCGGGTGGCTTTGTCGACTTCGGTTTGCGAATGGGACAATTTTGCATGTGTGGACACAAAGAGTAGTTCAACATCCATGGGACCCAATGGTTGAAATCCCACCCCCACCAAAAAGGGGTTGTGGTCGGTTGAGCTATGTATGGCACTGTTGTAACTTTGTTGGACATAGGGAAGACTCTCATCCCATGTGCGCGGATGCTTGGAATTCTACATGCACAAAATATGCACAATCATCCTGTTGACGACCTCGGTTTGGCCATCTGTTTGGGGTGGAAGGCCATGGATTTGGTGAGCTTGGTGTCCAACCGTGACCAGAGGCTCGACCAAAATGTGTTGAGCAGTCGACTGTCCCGATCAGATATGATGGTTTATGGTATCCCAAAATGTACCCATACTCGTTCGAAGAAGAGCTTAGTATTGGCCTCTACTGTGATGGTCTTCTTACAGGCGACCAAAATCACCATCTTGGAAAATCAATCAACAACCATGAAAACACAGTCATTTCCCTTCTTGGTTGAAGGAAGGCTCGACATGTAGTCCATCAAGATGGATTTCCAGGGCATGTCAGGAGTAGGAACATGGGTGTACATGCCTTGTTTCTTAATGGTCCGTTTGTAAATGGCGCAGGCTGTGCAGGACATGGTATACTTGCTGACATCATGTCGCGGTTTTGACCAATAGAAATGTTGTTGCAACACTATCACTGTCTTCTTTACGTCGAAGTGTCTTGCCACCCGAATGTAGTGAGCTTCCCAAATTAGCTTCGCTCGCTCGCTTGATGAAACAAAAATATGTCCTAGATGGCACAACAACCCATCATGCAGATGAAAATCAGTGACAATTGTGTTTTTACCCAACATCTGGTAGGTAGTGGTGAAATCAAGATCTCATTAATAGAGTTGGGGCCATCCAGAGGTCTCATGTCCGCAGGAGTGTAGCACAGTGGTTAGTGTGATAACCATGGCACTGAAACTTACTCGTGAATAGGGAACAACAGAAGCGCAGCTCCAATTGCGGGTGCAGAATCCCAACCCTGCAAACTGCAACAACAGGTCCAACTGCGAATGCAGGAAACCAACCTTGCAAAGTTGAAGCAAACAAGGGTGCATGATTTCAACCCTGTAAAGTGCAAGAACAAATCGAACTATGGGTGCAGGACTTCAACCTTTCAAAGTTGAAGCAAACAAGAGCAAGCAACAAACAACAAACTAGTGAACAAGCACTAAGAGGTCCAATTGCAGCTACAGGACCTCAACTTTGAAAAGTTGAATCAAACAACAATAAGCAGCATCCAACGAACCAACGAGCAAGCAACAACTAGTGAACAAGTAATGCTGGTGGAGAACAATATTGCCCAAATTCACTGCAAACAAGATTGTATCCAAAAATCGGAGGAAAATGTATTGTAACACGCATGTTAAGTAAACATTTAAGGCTGTGAGGCCTGTTAGGTAAACATTTAAGGCTGGCATTACTGTTCAAGGGCCTCGCGCTATGTAAACATTTAAAAAAGAATGCAATGTGGCAGGCCTGTTTAGGTACATAATAATAATAATAAAATGCCTCTTTAAGTACTTAATAATAATAAATAATAATAACAATAGTTCTAACAATAGAGACTATGCAAAAAATTTATAGTCAAAGGACAAACTAATATGAGGTCAACTAATAAAAAACCGACTCTCGATGCTCAAAACTTTGGATATCTAAACATTTAAATAAAAATAATTAAAATTCAAAAAGACCGTAGATGATCAAAACTTTGGATATGTTAACATTTAAAACATTGGGAATAGCGAAGCTGGCAATAAGACTTCGAATCTATTATCCAATGAGATCATGACATATAAGGTTTTTTTTATTATATAAAAAATAATGTTTTTAGTTCTCTAGTTTGAACAATAGAGATTATGCAAAAAAAAAATTAGTCAAAGGACAAATTAATATGAAGTCAACGAATTATCGATCGCTATAGTCCCTCTACGCCTTCGGCATGGACTAATAATGAAGTCGTGAATATTCGGAATTTGTCATTTGACAACAAATGATAAAGGGTTTTTTAATAAAGTTTTCAATATTTGAAAATTTTGGATGTAGAGAGTCCAATGATAAAGAGGTTTATAATGAATGAGTTATAAAATAATCATTTTATGAAAGATTTTTTATTTTTATTTTTTTTAATTTTCATATGAAAAGAATAATTTATTTTAAACTACCAATTTAGAAGGGTTACAATAAAGTTAGCCCTTCAGTTTGAAATATAACCCTTCCCTTCAAATTTGATCCCTTGTGGGAGGTATACAAAAAAAGGAAAGGGGGGAGGGGGTCGATGCCCAACATCGCCCTTCCCCCTTGCCACACTATCTTTTTTATTTGGTGTCGTTTTTACTATTTTTATTTATTTATTTGATGTTGTTTTTTTAATTTGACGCCTGCTTTTTTTTCTTTTTTTTGGACTTTTTTTGTTTAAAGTTTGATTTTTTATTTTTATTTTTTTTTAGCTTTATTAATTTGGCTTTTAAAATTTTGTTTTTCAATTTCTATTTGATGTTTTTTTTAAATAATTTAAACTTTGTTTTTAATGTTTTTTTTTCTTTTTTTTTTTAAACCTTTTTTTAAAAAATGTTTTTTTTTTCTTTTTAAAATGCGTATTTTCATTAAATAAGGAAATTTTTCATTTTAAAAAAAGAAGCTTTTTCATCAAATGTGTTTTTTTTTCTTTAAAAAAATAAATAAATAGGAAAAAATGTTTTTTTTCTTTAAAGAGAAAAAAAAAACATGAATGTGGAGTTTATTTTTTCAATTTATTTGTTTTTAATGTAAATTAAAAAAATAAAATAAATTGATTAATAAATAAAATAACACTCTTCGATTTACAAGCTAATTTGAAGTTCTTTGTTCGTGACAGTACCAGTGATTGAACCTATTGTTTCAAGTCACAATTTTAACTCCAAAAATGAGAAGGGTGCTACCGGTAGCATCACTTTTCAATTTGAGGGTCAATTTTTAACAATATTGGTTGTCAAGGCAATGATTTCAAGCAAATCGCAATTTTAACCACCCTACAAAAAAGTGGTGCTATGGGTATCACCAGTTTTTGAAATGGGGGTTGATTTTGGTGTTTTTGACACAAAAATATGGGTCTTTTGCACCAGACTTCTCATTTTGAGGTCACGGCTCTCTTTAAGTTGGTAACTTTGTTATGGTTGTATGACTCGGTACCTGCAATTATAATTTGAGAATTAATGAAGGTTAGATAAACTATTAAAGACAATGCAAGTGTACACAATAAATAAATGAGACAGAGATAGGAAATAAAATAATTAAATGAAAATGAAAAACGAAAATAGAAGAGGGAAAGAGAGAGAGGAGAAAGGTTAGTCTCTTGGCCTTCCCATGACCCCCCAACTCTCTTATATCTTCTTGTGACTTGACTCTCAAATGGTATTTTTTTGGCCAGGATAAGTGTTAAGAACCAAATATCAAAATAGCATAAAAAACCTCAGAATAAGTAGTCAACGCCTTGACAAAGAGATAATTTCATATAATAAACCTCTTCAAGGGGGAAACCTCCTTATACACCACATAAATTTACAAATACAAGATGATTACAAATGAAAAGGTCTCCTTGGTATATAGGAGACTAGGAGGTACACTTACAACTAATGGACCCAAGCCGACATAAATAAAATAACAATACTAATGTAATATACCCCAATTAAGGGGTAATGTGCCACTATTTAGGGCTTAACATGCCCCTCCCCTTCAGACAAGTGTTGTCTACAACGCTTGAGTAATTTTGGATGCTTATGTATAAAAGACTCATCTTCCAAAGTGGAATATTCAGCAGGTAGTTTCCTCCACTTAATGACATACTTTGAAATGGATTTGTTCCTCAGCTGGCGAATTCTTATGTCAGTGATAGCTTCATTCTCCGATATGCTTTTTCCCTCCTCGTCAAGTTTTGGCAATATAGTTTGAATTGGGATCTTGTCACCTATAACCTTCTTTAAGCATGAAATGTGGAAAATTGGGTGTACTCACGAAGATGCAGACAACTCCAATTTGTATGCGATAGTACCAATCTTTTGCAACATCTTATAAGGGCTTTAGTACCTTGGTGATAATTTATCATCCTTCTTAGCTTGCTTGAGGGACATCTGTTTCTATGGTTGTAGTCTTAAAAATACCCAATCCCCTACTTCAAAACTTCTTTCACTATGATGTTGATCTGCTTGTTGTTTCATGTGATTCTGTGGCATGGTCAGATTGTCCTTTAACAGTTGGAGAAATTGTTGTTGATGCTCGATGTGATCTTCCACTGCTTGAACCTTAGATTTTTCTTTTAGAGAAGAAGTGATGGAAGGTGGGTGATATCCATAGAGTGCCATAAATGGTGTAATTTTTGTTGCAATATTAAAGAAAGTGTTATACCACCATTCTGCTAATGGTAACCACTTGAACCATTGTGTTTATTTATCATAGACAAAGCAATGAAGATAGCCTTCTAGACATTTGTTCACTATCTTGGTTTGTCCATCAAATTGAGGATGATAAGATGAGCTATGAGCCAATTGAGTACCCAAACAAGAAAATAATTATGTCCAAAAATGTCCCGCGAAGATGGGATCTTTGTCACTTACAATAATTTTTTGGCTTCCATGTAGCTTTTGAATAGTCTCCATGAATGCGGTGGCAACTGTACTGGCTTTGAAAGGATGAGGGAGTGCACAAAAGTGTGTGTACTTGTTCATTCTATCAACAATCACCATGATGACACTCTTTCCTTTAGACCTCGCTAACCCTGTGATAAAATCCATGGAAACCTCCTCCCAATGCTGACTTGGGATGGCTAATGGTTGTAAAAGACTTGGGGTCTTAATTGTTTCCACCTTATTTTGTTGGCAAACCAAACATTCTACCACAAACCTTTGAACATAATTTTTAAGGCCATCCCCAAAAAAATCCTTCTTCACCCTATGGTAGGTTTTCAAAAATCCTGAGTGCCCTCATACTGGAGAGGTGTGCAATTCCAAGAGTACCTTTTGTTTGAGTTGGGAGTTCTTACATAAATATAAGCGATTGTTGTACCATAGTGAATCATTTTTCCATGTAAATGTATCTAATGCATTGGAATCATGTTGCAACCTTTGAATGACAGTCCACACGTTTTCGTCATTATTTCATTCATCCCTCGCTTCTATTATTCAATCAGGTTGGATTATCAAGATAGCACAGAGAAAGGCCTCAACATCTTCATCCTTTCTTGAGAGTGCAACTGCCATAACATTTTGTTTCCCCTTTTTGTAGATGATTTCAAAATCATAACCCAACATCTTGGTCGTCCATTTTTGTTGTTCTTATGAAGATAGTCTTTGTTCCAAGAAGTATTTAAGACTATCATGATCTGTTTTGACCTTAAAGTGCCTACCTATTAGGTAAGGGCACCATTTCTTAAATGTATGTAGCATTTCCATCATTTCCTTCTCATAAATGGGCTTATGTAAGTCCTTTCCCTTGACTGGTCGACTTTCAAAATCAAGGGGCCTTCCTTATTGCATTAGAATAACATCAATACCATTTCTAGAGGCATCACATTCCACATTAAAGGTTTTTGTGAAGTTTGGTGGTCAAGACACGAGCTTTGCACATCGCCTCTTTAAGTTGTTCAAAAGCTTGAGTTGCCTCTTGAGTCCATGAAAATGCATTCTTCTTAGTTAATGTCGTTAAAGGTGTTGCTATTCTTCCATAGTTCTTAACAAACTTGCGGTAGTAACCTGTCAAACCCAAAAATCCGCTAATATTCTTCAATGTTTTGGGAATCGACCAGTCCATCATGGCCTTAATCTTGTTAGGGTCTACCTTGACACCTTCATGAGATACAATATGACCCAAATAATCTACCTCCTTCACCCCAAATAAACATTTGGATGGTTTGGCATATAGTTGTTGCTCCTTTAGTAGTTGTAGCACCTTGTCAACATGTCAAACATGATCCTCCCAAGAATTGCTATAGATTAGTATATCATCAAAAAATATTAACACATTTTTTCGAAGAAAGGGCTTGAAAATCGAATTCATCAAGCCTTGGAATGTGGAAAGTGCATTCGTAAGGCCAAAAGGCATGACCAAAAAATCATAATGGCCTTCATGAGTTTGGAATGTTGTTTTTTGGGATATTTGCTTCCTTCATTCTAATTTGATGATACCCTGAATGGAGATCCAACTCTGTAAAGTATATTACACCATGTAGTTCATCTAACAATTCATCAATTACGGGAATGGGAAACTTATATTTAATAGTGATCTTGTCGAGCTTTCTATAATCTAGACACATACGCCATGAGCCCTCTTTCTTAAGTACCATTCCTCCATAGTAAGATTGATCTTAAGGCATTTTCATGAGCAATTGATAGTTCCTCCATTTGCAATCATTACTTGAAACCCCGACACTAGATATATAAAGCAATTGAGAGCTTTGGCTAATTTATAGTGAATGAAATTTTGAGTATTACCATAATCAATTAGGACGATTAGATGTTTCTTTTTTATATATCCTTTGATCTTGAGGGTTTGACGAGTGTTAATTCCAGCCAATGCATTATATGATATCGTGGGAGTCAAATCTTTAGAAGAAATCTCTTCTACGTTTTCATCTTGATATGGTTCTTGTTTTTGTTCTTCTTCTTCTTCCTCTTCACAATATATGTAGAGTAATTTCTTCTCACCACACTTATGTCCCTTACTGCACTTGATGTCAAAATTAAAGCATAAACCTTTTGCTTTTCTTTCCTCCAATTGTTGAGGTGTCAACCTGATAGGTTGAGGTGTTTTAGAAGAAGAAACATTGTTCTCTCGATAGATGTTAGGAGTGGTCCTTCTAGTATCCATAGCCATATTTTTACTTTCAACATTTCTCGCCGCCCTAAACGCATTCTCCAATGATTTGGGTTCCCAAAGGCGAACCTCATGTTGAATGTTATCCTTTAAAGTTCCTATGAATACATCAATCAAGTGCTCATCTGAAATATCTGTTATCTTTATATTTAATCTTTGGAAGTTCTCAATGTGCTCTGCAATTGAAACCTTTTTCTTGAGATTTATCAATTGGCTAAAGAAGGTATTGCTCCTTGTATCCTCATAGTGTGCAATCATTTCTTCCATGAAAATTGTCCAAGTGACAAATGATTTGCGAGAACAAAGCCATCGATACCACACAAATTGACTGGGTTCTAAATATAAAGAAGCAATTTGTACCTTTTGTGTGTGTGGCACTTCATGTAGATAAAAAAAACTGCTCCATCTGAAGTATCCATTTGATTGGATCCTTGCCATCAAACTTCCTCATATCGATCTTAGGAAAGTGGTTGGTCTTCTACCCAAAGTTGGAGTTTCTCCAGTCTTTATTCATCTACCTTGTTTCCTCATCATGAATTTCATGGGATACATTTTCACTTTCAGGTGGCCTCTCTATTAGTAAATTTTTCAATACTTCCATGATCTCCCTTTTTAAACCATCCATCTTAGTATCCATTATTGCCTCAAACTTAGCTTCAATTGAATCCATCATCCCTTGTAGTTCATCTTTTGTTACTGTCTTATTTTGTAAATCATTTATGTCCCTGCACATTTCTTCACCCTCATCAAGAGTCCAAGTAGGATTGTCTGAAGGCTTATTTAGTGTAGAAGTTCCCTTTTTTGGTGGCATGTTGGCCAAGTATCACTTTTAAACCTTGATTTCGAGGTGGTTCTGCTAGACGATCTTTCTTCTACTGTATCTCCAAAATTTTGGCCCTTCTGGATCTAATTTTTTTTTTTGTAGTTCTCTAATATGTCTTCTCTGCAATGTCATAGATCTGATCAAAATTGGATGTGCCAAGTGGAAGTTATGGTAACTTCCCCACACCTTGTTGATTTTTGGCCCTTCCAGGAGAGCGTACTTGTAAAGCATACCAACAACACAATATCTGATATTTGATTCTGAAACTTGCACCAGAAATACTGCAGACTGTCTATTGTCCAATGCAAATGGTCTCACTTATTTGGATACTCACGAAAGAATATATCATTGTTTTACCCAGAACACTTGTTTAAGACTAGTTAATTTGACTAGTCAACTACCCTAACTTACACAGGTTGTATCTACAAAAGTTGGATGACCCAGAAACTGAAATTTTTATCACAGACACCTTGATAATTTCCGTGAATAGTTTTCAAGTTTCAGGGTCTGAAACATCACAGAAAAAAATTTATAGCGAAAATTTTGTGATAACTAAATTCAGGATGATTTTAGAACCCTATCTTATATATGATATATCTTTGAAAGTGTAAGGCCTCGAGAGATGAAATTTGAACCCCACATACCTTGATCCATTTATTAAATATTCTCCAATGGGTTCCTTCTGAAACATCGTAGAAAAAAAGTTATAGCGAAAATTCCAAGTTATCTTAGATGCAATAGCGAAACCCCAGGACCTTGAGCTCTGATACCAAATGTTAAGAACCAAATATAAAAATAGCATAAAAAACCTCAGAATAAGTACTCAATGCCTTGACAAATAGAGAATTTAAGATAATAATCCTCTTCAAGGGGGCAACCTCCTTATACACCACATAAATTTACAAATACAAGATGATTCCAAATGAAAAGGTCTCCTTGGTATATATAGGAGACTAGGAGGTACAATTAGAACTAATGGACCTAAGCCGACATAAATAAAATAAAAATACTAACGTAATATGCCCCAATTACGGGGTAATGTGCCACTATTTAGGGCTTAACAATAAGATATTGTAAAAAATGAGGAGTTGTGCAAATTGTCTAATGGCATAGAACTACGATTTGCATTGTCAATGTAGATTGGTGAAATGAAAACTAAGAAACCATTAAAAGATAGTTTTCCCATTTGGGTTTCCACGGTAAAATTTATAAGTCCATCATGTGTTTGATTTTATGTGCAGTGAGAATCTCTTGTAAGTGTTTAATTTGTTTCTCCTATTTATATTTAATGGATGTTGGATAGTATTACTACCCTAGTTGTGTTAAGTAAATGTATATGATGATTGTAGCTCTATCATTCCACTCCATAGTTTCATTCTCCATTAGAAATTGAAGAACATCAACAACTTTGTTATGTCCATCATTCAATTTGCAAGATGTTCAAGATCTAAGGCTACGATTGATTGATTTTTGCAAGTTTATGGCCTAGTTTCTAGTTTTGTTTGTCAAGCCTTGTGATTGTCGAAGCCTTGTAATTGTTGAAGACATGACCATATGCTACAACCACACTCCATAGAAGGTTTCACAAGGTTTGTTCATCGTTGAGCCACACATAATATTTGGATATTCATTAATCCCACATGCAAGTCGTATAGGTTGTACATAGAGTGGAATTGTGTTGTCTTTAGTTCATTGGGGTTGTACGTCTGTACACATGCATGGGGTGTAATTCTTTCATCCTGGAGGATGTTGGATTGGTCATTGGACATGTGAGATGATTGGTGGGTTCTACATTGGGTTGAGAGTTGAGATTATTTAATTAATTCATAGTCTATTATAATCACCCTCCTTCCCAACAACGTTGGCATCTTGTATTTCTATTTTGAGTGGGTTACACTAGAGAACATGCCATCTCAACAACCCTAAATAGTGTTGCAAAGTATTTTGAACTCAGAACTACATTGAGAACATACATCTCAAAATCAATTTTGAAGGCAGAGAACTTAACACCAGACTAGATATTTAATTATGCATGATCCATATTGGTGAAGTGAGTGGGCTATAATTCCCTTGTCTACAAATCATACCTTTCCATCCCCAATCAACAATTTGCTATGAAGAACCCCAATCGACAATTGGCTCGTAAAGAAGGAACATGTTACAAAGTGGGATTTGAACATGGTTGAGGAGGATAACAACTTCTCATCTCCACCACTTGAACTAGACCAATTGACAATATGAGAGTGTGTGTTACTCATTGAAGTCTTCAATTTATGCAAAAGGGTTTATGTGATCAATCTTCACTTGTTGTTGTGCACAAATACAAGGTTAATGCATTACTCTTTTCCAATAACAAATTTCCTTTTGACAACTTTTGAATTGTTTGCATGTGTGTATTCAAAGAATGAAAAAACTTTATATTCCATCATAAAAAGAAGAATATACATATTGTTGTCCTCTATAGCACTGTCCATTTCACTTTTATATTCACTATTCTCTTCAATATATTAGTTTCAAGCTTTCCATTCCACTAGTTTTGCATCTATACATCTCATAGAAATTTTTGAAAAATCACATCTTATATATCCCTTCTAGCAACTTGTTCTTAGATGAGTACCAAAAAAAAGACCCCCTTACAGGTGAGATAATTACAACATAACAAACATTTCACTATGAAATTGGTTGTCATAAAATTCCTATAATAAAAAAACTCCATCATACATCATCAATGCCTCCTTGGATAGAAAATTTACCTTCTCGTTTATTTCTCTAATGATGTGAGTGCACGAGAACCACTCCAGCTTGTCAAGAAAGGAGTGGACCTATCACATTTGTGGACATAATCGCCTCACCTGAAGTGTAAATGTCCCATTGACATAGTCTACCATCACCCTTGAATCTCCAAACACTTGGAACTTCCTTATCTATAAAATTTACACTTGAAATAGTAAGGCCCAAAGGGTAGACAACTCTGACTTATTATTCGAACCACACCCAGGCATGTACCGGATCATGAAAAAGTGAGAGATGAAGATGAAAAGGATTGCACCAGCACCACGCCGAGGTGGGTAGCCTTGATTAGCCCCATCAAAGAATAACCAAGGAACCCCCTTCCATTAATTGAGGCATAATGGGTGTTCTAATTTTTTTGGCTTGATTTCTGCCTTATATTCACCTGATAGTTTGTTAATCAATCCTACCACCACTTCAATTGGAATAGAGATATCATGAAAAAAAATGGTGTTTCTAGTCCACCATAAAAAGTAGATATAGAAAAAAGGAATTGAGATGTGTTCTTGTGTTTCTTTGTCCTCCTTCCATAATTTTAACCAACTTTCCAGATTCCCACTAGGACCCTAATTCCGAATTTTGAAGTATTTTTTAATTCCTTACCAGACCTGAACCGCAAAAGAGCATTGGATAAATAGATGATGAATAGACTATGGGTTTGATTTGAATAACAAGCATTTGTTTTTTTTTAACAATGGCGAGTAGGTTTTTTATTTAATAAAAAACAGTGGCTGAGCCACATAAGGTTACATCTTAAAAGCCTGAAAGTAAAGCAGATCTTTCCTTGAGCCAAAAAACTAATAGCCTGTAGTGACACATCAGGCTTAGACAGTCTTGCGCTGAAGTTTACACCTAACAGCAACCAAACGTTGGAATCCAGAGCCCGAGCAACTTAATTAACATCCGCAGATGTCTTCATCTGATCTCCCTTGCACCTATGATGCCCTTCAGAAAGCTTACGCACCTCAGTCTTTTCCTTGAGGATCCTGGCATGCAAAGTGTCTGTTATCTCAGGCATCCAAGTTTCATTCTCCTCCAGACGATTTCCCTCGCGTTCCTCTGGCTTCTGAGGAGTTTGGCCACAGCGGCGGACCCTTCTACGGATATCTGTAATCCTGTCCTCCGTTCCTGCCCATGAGTCCTGAGAGGAGGAACCGAAGCCTTCGGAGGGAGCCATATAACCGCTCAAACCATTGCTCAACAACCTATGCAAATGTATTAACAGATTCCTCCTGAAAAGTATCCATTCCACGTTTAGAACTCCCCCAGGAGAGCTCAGATCGCTCCTGAGATCATTTGAGGCAATGCGCCTAGGGCAAAAGACACAGACTAAGAGCATTATTGAGTTTAAGAGATCCCTTGCTTAGGGAGATGGATTCATTAGTAGCTTGATCCGCTATTCCGTTATGAGCATGAAGAACATGGTAAAAACCAATATCACTGAACTTTGGCAGCAGATCTAGAATGTGTTTCATCACTTGCTTCAGGTGATAGGAGGGCGGAAGATTTCAAGTGATGATCGCTTGAATGATCAATCTAGAGTCCCCCACAACTGTTAGATCAGTAATTCCCAGGTGTGAGGCTTGGTTCAGACCTTGCCATAACGCAAGAGCCTCCGCACATTATTGATTTCCACTCCTAAGCCCCAGGAAAACTTCCAAATCAAATTTCCTCCGGGATCAAAGAGCCCCCCTCCTCCTCCTGCCTTCCCTGGATTCCCTTTTGAAGCACCGTAAAAAACCAGCAGGTGTCTTCCTACTTTTTTTTTCCAGATCAGGAATTCAGTGCTATTCTTTCTGATTTCCCAAGCCTCCAACTTGGGGTCCTGGCCTGACTTGGAGAGTTTACCTGGGTTCAAGGGAAGGAACCAAGTTTCTTCCAAGGAATTAAAAGGGGAACAAATGAATTTAGCAGGCTGAGAGAATAGAAAGTCACCCATCAGAGCTTTAATTTTGACCTCTACCTGAGGGGGGATAGAGCAGATACCTCAGAAAATCCTATTATTTCGTTCAAGCCAAAGTTTCCAGCATATAAATTTTGGCAGAATCAACTATGAGAATCCTAAAAAGTCCTTCGAATGAGAGGAAACAGGGGAGGTAAGAGCCCATTTACTGAAAAGAGAGGAGACCTCTTCAAACTGCAAAGAAATTGACCAAGGGGAGGTCATAAGGCCCCAGACTTCTTGGGTGAAGGGGCAGGAGAGAAAAAGATGGGAAGTCATCTCTTCATTAGCCAAACAGAGGGGACATCGGGAAGGGCCTTCCCAGCCTTTCCGGTGTAGAACTTCGGATGTAAGAGCACTATTATGAGCCAATAACCAAGTAAAATGATCAACTTTGGGAAGGGATTTACTGGACCAAACAAACTTCCAGACCCCTGGAGAGGAGGGCGCATGGGGGATATCCTTGATGCATTTGTACCCTTCAGCTACTGAATAAAGCTCGAATTTGGATCCCCAACATCTAGCATCCTTCAGATGATTATCTACAGGAGATTTCCCCTGCAAACAATAGAAGAGCAATGCTTGTTCGATTAATAAATGAGACGAACAGTCCGGTATTTCCCATCCTACCCAAAGTTGTTTGTCATCCGAAGTCCATCTGGAAATGGTTTATAACGTAGTTTTCCCGGTACTTGTGAGGTGTCTCCTTATCCCTTCCATTCCTTCCAAGGTCCCAAGTGGGGGATGTCCGAGGATGGAGTCTTCCCAAATCCTGATTTTCTTACCATTTCCCGGAGACCAAGTAAGAGCTTGAGAGAAGAAGGTCAAATCTTTCGAACAAAGGGAGAACAAGGGAGACCCCTTAACCACTTTCAGACTCTTGTCCAAACATCGAAGTCTAGATCTGGAAAAATATTTCTTCCAAAGCACCTGCTTACTCTAGGTTGAATTCCCGGTGACCATATTCCATAGAAGCTTTGCTCCCAGAGCTAAATTTTGAGCACGAAGGTCTCGGAGCTACAACCCACCTTCCAACAAGGGAGCTATGACCTTTGTCTAGTTAACCAGAAGGAGTCTATTTTCATTATGCTTCCCCCCTTTCCACAGGAATCTCCGCAGGAGCACTTCAATTTTTCCAAGAACTGTACTTGGGGCTAGAAGAAGAGAGCCTTGAAACACTGGCATACTAGCTAGAACAGATTTAAGGAGCACAATTTTCCTTGCTAAGTTCAGCCAAGATGCTCCCCATGCTTTGATTTTTGCTTGCAGCTTTTCAATCAACGGGCCCCAACTGGAGACTTTCAGTTTTGCATTGAAGATTGGGATTCCCAAATAAGTGAAATCTGTCAATAGGTAATTACCTTCAATTTTCAGAATTCGAGCCAAATTATGCAATTCAATCAGGGAGCAATTCCAGCTATATATTTTGCTCTTGGAGTAGTTAATTAGGCTTCCTGAAGCATCTTGATAGTCATCCAGAACCGATTTGAACTTTTTTGCTACATTTGGGCTCGCTCCTCCAAGGAGAAGAGTGTCGTCCACAAACTGGGTGTGATTAACTTCTTTGACCCCTTTAACGATCCTTAGTCCTAGCAGCTCTTGGTGGATTCTACTGTGTTCTAATTGAAAGCTAAGAGTGGCGGCTTGAATAGCATACAACAAGGGAGAAAGGGGACACCCTTGGCGCAGACCCCTCGAGGCCTGGAAAAATTCAGCTTCTCTTCCATTTACCAGGGGAGCGATCCAGGGCGCGCTTATACAAGCTTTAACCCAAGAGAGAACTCCAGGTTCAAATCCAAATCTTCTCATTACCTGAAACAAAAAGGCATGTCGAACCCTGTCAAAGGCGTTAGTCAAATCTAATTTAATTACCATACCTTTCTCCTTTCTGTTGATGCTAGAGTGAATAGCTTCATGAACAAGGAAAATATTGTCAGAAATATGCCTTCCTTGGATAAATCCTCCCTGGTTCTCAGGAATAATGCCCGGCAAAACAGCTTTCAGCCTGTTGGCTAGAACCTTCGTGATGACTTTATATCCA
>JZKD02S2001603.1:18123-31946 GCA_000966675.3 Picea glauca | reverse complement strand
GAACTGACCGCTATACATTGTGCATTAGACCAGAATGACTGAGCAACCTGGAGGAGAGATTGCTCTTCCATTTTTGTCTCCTGGATAAGGAGGATATGAGGCATCGATATTCTGAAAAGATCTTTCATAGATAACGTTTTCGATTTGCTTCCTAGCCCCCTACAGTTCCAGGAGACGATCTGCATTATTTACCTTTTGGATTGGTCGCTGCCCCTCTAGCAGCATTTCCCTGATGTCTGGTATTAATTCAGGTGTTTTTCAATAGTAGACTGTACTCCAGCTAGCTTATCTCGATAAGCAGTTGTTTCCCTTCTTTCTTTGTCTATTTTCCTTCCTCTCTTGTCCTTCTTAACCGACTTTGATTGATCTATGTCCTCTTCTTCCGTATCATCCTCCTCTGATCCTTCTTCAGATGCCATTTCCACATGAGGGTCCTCCTTATCTTGCTGATCTAAGGATTTCTCATTCATGGTTCCTTTATCTTGAAATCCTTCACCCAGAGGATTGGCAGATGATGGAGGTATTTCTCCTTCTTTAATCGCCTTGTCTGGTGGTTCTTGTTCTTCAAGGGCTGTAAAGCTATTCCCGAATTTTGAAATCTGGATTTCCTTCTGATTTTTAAAGGACTTAGGGTCCTTCGAAGGAGGAGCATTGGCTTGGGGTTCAGAGACCTTATAGCCCTTTCTTCTTGGGTTTGCCTTCTGTTTCTTCATTTGTTGCCAGCCTTCCTCCGACCCTTTCCCTGCCTATGGCTCCTGTAATTTGGGGCAGTGCCTTTGAAAGTGCCCGTATTCATGGCAGTACCTACACTTAAAGGGCAGTTGTTCGTAGTCCAGTTGTTGGTAATGCTGCCATCCTTTAACCGTAAGCTTGATTGCCTCTGGTAAACCTGCCTCCAAATCTACTTCAACACAAATTCAGGCAAAGGAATACTGTCCTTTAGGGTCAGCTTGATCAATATATTACCAAGCCCATTTCCTATGGCTCTGAGAGATTCCTCTCCCCAACAGTGCATGGGGAGGTTTGGTAAACGAACCCAAACTGGAACAACTTCGGGGATATCCTTATTCGGGTCAAAATCAGGGGTCCATCTATTCAGATAGAGCCCCTGTGGCCCCATAAAGTAAGGACCACTTCAGAAAATCAGATCCCTGTCGAATTTCAAGACAAAATCGAACAGAAAGTACCCTCATCCTATCGCATAGCATGAGACTCCTTGGGATATCAGAGGTCTCCAGTTATTCGGAACCCAGGCATCAGTGGAACATGGAGTCAGCCAGAGACCAGTAAACTGTCCTATTAGGGCACGATCCGCCAAAGATACAACCAACTAGATAGGTTTCTCCGAAGGCAAAGCGATTTCTGGAATGGCATCTAATTTTTTAACAAATTTCGGCGGTGGGTCAGAGACTTTCTTCTTTCCATGGGCATTCACCAGGCGGGCGAAGGCAGCTTCTTCAACGGACGGAGGGGGAGGAGCCGCCGCTCCTCCACCCACAGAGCTCATCTCCGCTGACTTCCACTCAAACCCTAGCGGAGATCACCCCGAGTTCGATTTCCAAAGGGGAGATGGATTTTCGTTGGCCAATCGTTGCGCACTCTCTCACGAATAATGAGCATTTGTTGGGGCCTACCCATCCTCTTTTTCGGTCGTTATCCCAAGTTAGCAATTTGTTTTGCATTGCTAGCCATGGGAGAATATTAGTTTTATTTTGAACCTTGGGGGCCCATATAAATTGTGACCACCATTTATTCTCTCCACTAAATGATTCTTCTTCCAACACCTGGTAACCTAACTTCACTGAAAATATGCCATTTTTCTCATTACCTGTCTAGAATAGTGAATCCTCCTCCTCCTCCTCCTGTAGATACATTAAATTTGTTTTTAAAAGGTTTAAGTATCCTTCCCATAATTCAACTTTCTCACCTTCTAGCTCTGAAATAGCAGTCGACTTCCAAATGGTTTTATCAATGCAATCTGAGCCAGCTATCAAGGCATTCGTTAAGGAGAATATGCCACAATTGTGTAAGTCATTCACCAGATCTTCTGGAAGTTTGTAACCTTCCCCCAAGCTTACCCATGGGACTTCACCTATCCTTATTTGTTTTCCATTTCCCAATCTCCAAACTAAACAATTTCCAATTAAAGGAAATCCTCGACCATTGCCTTCCAACATATCGAGCTATTTTGCACTATCTTCTTTAGCATTATTATCCATTCAAGAAAGGATGAACCTAGGATGTACTTAGAATCCATTACTCTGCCCCATAACATGTCATTGTGCATCAACCTCCACATACTTTTTGTTGCAAGGGATTTGTTAAACCAAAATAAATTTTATATGCCCTATCCCTCCAACTCCTTAGGCATATCAAGCTTCGTCCACTTTACTAAAGGAATACCTCCTTTATCCATGTTCCCTATCCACAAGAAGTGAAAATAGAGTTTCATATTGTTTGTAATGATGCCCTTCGAGATTTTGGCTATAGAATCCCACTAAACAGGTATACTACTCAAGACTGAGTTCAATAAAATTAACCTCCCACCCCTTGATAGCCATCGATGAACCCCAACAATAAATTTTTGTCTAAATTTTTTTGTATAACCACATCCAATATCTGAACAAATAATCATTTGGTTTGAGTACAAAACCCAAATACTTCAAACCTTTAGCTATATTTTTCTTTGTGAATGGCAATAGTTCCTCCAGAACGCATGTATCTTCAACTTGCAACCCATGTACCAATAGGATAGACTTTGACTAGTTGACTTGCATTCCTGTAGATATGAAAAATAGATCCAAGATTTTTTGCAGAGGTTGAAATTTCGAGACTGACCCTTCACCAAAGAGAATTACGTCATCAACAAATAATAAATTGGTTAGGATCTCAGAGTTTGTGTTTTTTAGTCCTTTCATAAGACCATCATTGCGAGTCCTTTTATTAGGAAACCGAGCCCTTCTACTACAATTAGGAAAAGGAAGCAGGAGAGAGGGCATCCCTAGTAGAGTTCACGGGAGGATCGAAAGAAATGAGAGGGAGCCCCATTTACGGTGACACCAAAAGAGGAGATTTCAATGCAGTCCATGATCCAATTGACCGATTGCAATTTCATTCCCAACTAAATTAGGGTGATCCTGACAAAGGTCCAACTCACTTTGTCATAGGATTTTGACATATCTAGTTTCATAATGATAGATGGGATCTATGCAAGGCTTCTTGAGTTAAATATACAACATCATGAATTTCTCTTTTGAATAGGAGCCCATAACGTTCCTTGGAAATTAACTCGTTAAAGATTGGCTTTATGCTATTGGTCATGATCTTAGTAATGTGTTTGTAAATCAAATTGCAGCATGTAATTGATCTGAAGTCTTCAAAAGTGGAAGGATCTTGTTTTTCAAAATTAGGGAAAAAAAAGTGGCATTAAGGGACCCCCCAAACTTACCTATAACTTTTTGTGACTCTTTTGCAGCTCTCGATAGATCTCATTTGATCAACTCATAGAAACCTAAATAGAATTCAATCATAATTCCATCAAGACTTGGAATTTTACATTTTTGGAAAGAGGATAAGGTGGAAAAGATTTCCTTCTTTGAGATCTTTGCTTGTAAAGAAGCGATCATTTTCGTCATTATGGCATTTGGGAAAAGTTTGATAACGTTGAGAATCACTGTAATAGGACAACACGTTGGTTGCTTGAATATGCTAGAGAAAAAACTCTTCCTTGCTTCAGCTATCTCTCCAAACTTTGTCACCTTGCGCCCTTTTTGGTCCTTGTTTCCCAAATGGAGTTAATCATTCTCCAGAAGCTAGCAAATTTATGAAACAAATTTGTATTATTATCTCACTCTCAGATCCAAACAACTCTGCTTTTTTTTATCCCATTTAGACTCCTGCGTAGCCAACAACTCCTATTTTTTCCTCAAGAGTGTCTGAAGCATGTTCTCTTCCTCTTCCAATAAAGTGTTTGCATATTGAACTATTAGGAAGGACCCAAGATTTAATTCCACCTCCCTTATTAGAGACGATTGTTTCAACCTAAATCCCTTGGCCCATGTTATTGTATCTTTTTTAATTCGAGAAATGTTATCGACGAATTGTTGCATGAGAGAGGATCTCAAATCTTCAACCAAGTGGCACCATGTCTCCTTAAACAACTTTTGATAATTCTCTTCCTTAAGCCACTCATGATTAAATTTCATTAGGTACGACGATCTTTGATCTTGATTTGACACTTCTAAGATTATAGGCATGTAGTTCGAGATCCCTCCTATATCCACACGAGATTTAAAGAACCAAGGTTTTTCATCCAGACCCTCTGAAATCAAGAATCTATTAAGTCTCTTGGCAACCATTCCTGACCCTTTTTGCCCATTACATAAATGGTGTTTCTCCATCCAATGAGAGAAGAAATTTCCATGAGGGTTTTATCGTGTGTTTGCCTCCCAAAATTCTTTCATGGATAGGGTGAAGTTAAGATCCCCCCCAGGATGATATCATCTGAATTTAAAAAAACAAACCCACTAAGATGATCCCAGAAGGGGCTGCAATTCAATTATTGTCCATAGATGTTAATTAACTTTAAAGAAGAATTGAGCAACCTACAATTCAACTGAACAATGATACAAGAAGGAAGGATTGACATGCTAAAGACCTTTACATGAGTGCCCCATGTCGTAATGATTCCCTAGGAAAGACCCTCAACGTATAAAGAGTAGAAAGAGCAACCTCAAATCCAAGAATTGAAGATCTCCACTGCCTTATCTCCACTACACATAGTCTCTTGGATCATAACTATGTCCGGTTTGATTGCATGACACAATCGTTTGAGGGATTGGATTTTTGGAGCGCCCCCCACCCCCTGAGCGCCGAAGGAGAAAACAATCATTTGTGAACTTGCTCCTGGGCTTTCCCTGCTCCAAGGGCCTGCAGTACAGTTGCTTGTTTCCCACTACGAATCTCCTTGGTTGTCTGAATCTTATTTAATGAAATTAAGGATTTCCTTCCCACTTCCCCCCCTATATTCCTTTTTTCAAGCCCAATTTTCCAAAAGCCTCCTCGGCCGGACCCTTGATTAATTTAGACCGTAATAGATAGTCAAATTTTACGACAAAAGTTTAACTTGGACATGACGAAGAAGTGGCATTATGTTCACTAGACTTAGAAGGTTCCAAAGATAACTCAAGGGCTTCCCCTCGAGATATCAGAGACTGAGACAA
Source organism: Picea glauca (assembly GCA_000966675.3). NCBI lineage: Eukaryota > Viridiplantae > Streptophyta > Pinopsida > Pinales > Pinaceae > Picea > Picea glauca. The sequence continues at coordinate 26,724 of JZKD02S2001603.1, read as the reverse complement.
TGACGCTTCCCCACAAGGCCCAACGATAAGAGAAGGATCCTAAAAAATTGGGTTATGAGGGCTTTTGTGAGGGGAGGACACGAGCTCTCGAGCTTTGTATATTTGGAATTTCTGGAGAAACATCTAAATATTAAGACTAAACCGAGGCTGCAATACAAGGAATCTTACCAGTAATTTCACCACGGAGATCCTTGTGGAGGTTGCCACTTGGAGAGAATGTTCTGGCATACTTGGAGCTGCTTTGCTCTAGACTTTCCAATTGCACCACCTTTTCTGTGTCAACTTCCATCATGCCTTGTTTTCTTTTCCAGACCTTGGTAAATGACATAAAATGGGCTAGGGACCGGTTGCACTGAGCTTGTAGATGGCCTATCGCATGACAACCAAAACACTTGAATGACACACACCAATAATCGATCTTTTGATTTACAAAGAAGCCTCCCCAAACAAGCTCAATCTTGTTAAGCAAATCGTCTCACAGATCCACCTTAATTTGTAACCATGCCCATCATCTCATTGTCTTAGTCTCCCATCCCGGTTCTAGACCAATGAATTTGCCAATCTTCCCTATTGATACTAGGACTTCTTCACGTGAGAATGCCAAAGGAATATTTGGCAATATCACCCACACTTTTAAGGGGGGATGGATGTGCAAGTAGGGTCGAAGGAGATTGACCATCCATTCAGGACCAAACACAACAACCCCCAACCCCAAATGTGATTGAACACTTCCTTCATATCTTCATACAAGTTGAATATAAAATATATCTAGCCCCATGCCAAGGCGTTGTAAACTAGACAATACCCTAAAATACTGATCTAATTATCTTCCAACCACTATTTCAAGGCCACGGAGGTTACGGTTTTATCTCAAAACCAGCCTACTATCGTCCTCCCTACAAGGATTGGGATATCCCCAATCGCCACATCATCACCTACCGCCATCCTTTTTCATTCTTTCCGCGCCTTCTAGCACTTCCCCTTCCCAAAAATTCTTCTCTTTGGGCTATTCTTCTCAGCTTCATGGTGCTCAAAGGCTGCAACTTTGTTCGTCTCCTACAATGACATTTTCTCTACATGCATCGGAGATGAAATGAGACCTGATTGGGACCCGTGTATTATTGTGTGATCCTAAACCCTTCACATGGCTCAAGCCCCTCCCAACTGCCTAACACATTCTCGGACCCATTTTAGAGTACGATGCCTCAAGATCGCGTTGTTTTGACAAATCCAACGGTCCAAGGACTGACATGTCTGCAACTCTTTTTAAACGTTGTTTTTTGATGAACTATGCTTATGATGGGAATACATCATCTATACCATATACTTTTGCGCCATTATCTAATACATCATCGCCCACAACAAACCAACTCATCTTCCATTAAAATGCCATTACTCCTCTAAATCCCTTCCACCTGGCCTCCAATAAAAAGGTACCTTCTATGCCCTCATTTAGCCCTCTAGGCAACAGTCGAGTCTAGTGCATGTGGATACCATCCTATGCTTAGACTCCAGGGCCATATGCCTACCTTAATTTTCACCTTGTAGCTACCCTCCATTAAAAAAACTAGATGAAAAATTTCCTCGAGGGATGAGCCACCAGTGTGTATCCTCTTCACTCGCCTTCAGGATCTTGTGAATGAAAAACATTGATCTCATTTGTAAAGTGTGTAATCAAGGATCATCTGATCCATGTCATGAGTCTATATGAGTCTATATTTGGTCCTATCTCTGTAATATCTCTATGAACGATCCTACTCTGTAAAATTGGTATCAGAGCCATGCGTCTGTAAGAATTTTGAAGAAATAAAGTCATTGTGTTATAGCGGATTCATTTGTATGAGCCATGTGTTTGAAAGATATTGATATGAGATGTGTAAATGCTAAATAGCAGAAGACGTGAATCATTGCTTGTGAATGGTTTCCATCCGTTGCTATGAGACAAAAGAAAGCAGCTAGTGAAAGCCAAGGAAGGCATAAGGTGTTGTGTATTGTCTCTTTCCCATTGTAAGTGATATTCTTACCAACTGCTATATTTACTTGCCTGTATCTTTGATTTCTTGTCAAAAGTTGCAGTAGTATAACATGGAATCCCACAAACCCACTAGTCAATCATCTTATGATCTTTCTTCAGATGCCAAGTTCAAGAAATCCTCATGGCTTAAACGGATCCTAAGTTCTAATTCTTTTGATCCCCTGTATAATAATTGTTTATTGGCATAAGAGTATGAACCCGATGTCAATTGGTCAATGCATGAAATAGAACCATCTAAGATTTATGACTTGCCTATGTTTAAATTCAGATCCACTACTCTAATTCGTTATTGCTTTGTTAATGTGCACCTATCACTTGGACATAATGTATATCAAATACCCATTCTTAAGCAGGAAGACATAGATTGGGGACTTGAACATGGTTATAAATATGTTCATCTTGGTTTATTACAGTTTGGCATAAATCCTCTGGTACGCCCTAGATTATATACATCTGCTTTGTGTTGTGTTTTAGACTCTAGACATAACCAATTTAATGATGCTTTGATTGGTGGTTTCCAAGCACCTCTTCATAATGGCCCTGTATGGTCCTCAGTCCTTCCTCGATTCCCGGTCTCCCTTACTGACCCTTTTATTTACTCTCTTTTGCAAGCATACATACAATTCTCAGGTTTTGATATGGCAACCCCCTTTGAAATTGCTCAGTTGCATACCACAACCTGACTTTGTTTTGTCTCTACTACGACGCCTACACTAAATCCTGATCTCTTAAAGTGGGCTACCTCCGAAAGCGTGGTGGTTGGTCCCAGAAATTTCACCCCATTGACTCTTGAATTTTCTCAGCTAACGATCACATATGAATGGAAAGCTGATTGCCAAGCCCTTCAACCCAAATACCATCCATATGAGACCCAAAAGCTATCGATAGGACCAAATTTCCAAGGGAATCTGGTATTAACGATTGGTAGATCTAATAGTAGTAGAACAGACAACAGACCTACAAAATCCTATGACAGACAGTCATCATGTTTTCACACATCTCCTTCTGGTTCGACAATCCAACACCCTATCTACAAACCTGTACCTAGTAGATCCAAGTTGGATAACCATTTGCTAAATCATAAAACCAGAACCACAAAGTGTAGATTCTGCAAAGCTTGCATACCTACTCAGCTCCCTGATAGACACACCATTTCAGATTTATGCCCTGTACAAACTCCACTTTCATTTCGAACATTTTCATCTAATGTTGATCATCTCAGACAACATTCTAATTGCCCTGAATGCTTACAAATCTCAGCTCTGAGACAAATTAATATGATGCAGTATCCACTGCCAAGAGATGACAAAGGAAAGGCTTCTCCTCTTCCTCAAAGAAATCTCTAATCGGGAAACTTCACTCCTGCGTTCAAGAATAATTCCCTAGCAGCAGATCTTGATTTTGTTCAATACCGAAAGATTGATGCAGAAAAGTCACCTGACTTAATTAGGTTGCAAAATTATTCCAACTACCAATTAGTATGTATAGCACGGAATCTTGATGACCTTGCTCAAGATGTCTTGCAAACTAAAGGTCATGTGAATGGTATTCATTCAGACTTAGAATCTATTAAAAATCATCAACAGACTTGTGTAGAACAATTAGGACAACTTTCAGACAAACTGGATACCATCCAGTCTGCCATTCAAGATCTGAAAGAAGCTTTTGACAAAGAAAAAAGTTTGCCTCCCCCTGTTCTTTATTATGAACTAGAGGAACAAACCTCATTCAGGTTCTTCGGCTCAACTAATAAACAAAAACAACTTACATTAAAATAATTGAGTAGTAGTTCAATAAATCCTTATTCAAGAATAGTTGAAATAGCCTTGCTAGCGTCTGAAAAGTTAGACCTAGTAAAGTCCCAAATCTCTCAGTTTGAAAAAACATTGCTTAAATCTTCTCCTACACCATGCATAAAAGGCTTAGAAGAAGGACAATATTATACTAGCCCAAGATCATCAAAAGATGAAGCAGCAGGAAATCCCTTCCAAACTGCCTGGGAAAAATGGTGTAATGCAAAGTATGGATCAAGCAAGAAAGTGCCATTTGATCCTGCAAACTCTGATGAGCATGCTAGCTTCAACAGGGAAAATATAGATCCGACCCCTGTATCTAATATAAATTGTCGATCTAGAAACAAAATGATTATTATCTTTCAAAGATGGCATGCATGGGCTAAAACCCAAAAATTACTCGACAGAAATCATATAGCATGGAATGAATTGGCTTTAAGACTAACATGGTGTTTCACTGGAAACTTAGGACTCTGGTGGGAAAGAGTTCCAGAATCGGATAAGCTCCGAATTATGAATCATGATACCCCAATAGATGAACTCATTAAGGCTCTAGTTCATGAATTTTATGGTAGCTATAAGATTGACTCTGATCATTATGCCAATATGTCTATGAGTCAAAAGTTATGCCATATTAACCAACTTCCATAATTTTTGTGCACAATGCAAGATCTCTTCTATAGGTGTCCTGATCCTGACAATGTTGCATATCTTAGAAAATACCTCTCAACCATGCCTGGTAAAATACCTGATCTAGTTAGAGAAAGACTAGAACAACTAGATGTTGACATAGATGACTTATCATTAGTTGGATTGCATGAGCATATCACCACTACACTCCAAAAAGAGTGTATTCGTCGTAAAACTAGCAAGTCTGTCAAGAAATAGCTTGGGTTCAATTCTAGTGTGTGTGATGTTTTTGTTGAGACCTATCATTTTGGTTGTTCACTAAAGAAAGGACGTTCAAATCATTGCAAATCCGATTGCGAACATTTTAAGTGTAAACACCGAAAAAACTTTAGATAATCTAAAGGTAAGTTCCCAAAGAAATTTGGTTCCCGCAGCTGTAACACAATCTCGCGTAAAGCATATTTCAAGCGTAGGACTAATCCCACACATTCTAGCCACACAAAGTGCTACATCTGTAAAAATCTTGGCCACTAGGCTTCACAGTGTCCTTTGCGGAAGAAAACTGAGTTTCAAAACAAGATCATGGATCTATTCTCCACCGGTTATGATCCGGCGGACTGGGACTTAGTTTCTACCCGTTCAGAAGGTGAATACCTTTCCCTCACTGAGTCTGAACCGGATATCCCTTCTCAACCCAGTTCCCCTAATTCTTCTTCAGAATATTCTGACGACTTACCAGAGTGTCTGAATTTCTTAGATCTGAAAATGATGTCCACACTTGAAGAGCTTCCAACCCTTCTTCAACGCAGATCTACTTTGTGATCAAGGCTATCTCAGTTAACCCCTAAACAATTCCAAATTGATAATCGACTACGTGCCCAAATCCAAGCCCTTGATTCCAAAATCAAAATCCATCAGCAACCAAGCGTGGTGAATGTACAACATTGCTCACCTCCTAATTATTCTTTTGTCCCATGTAACCCTCGGCCACTAAAATACTCTTCACACATAACTGATCCTAATTTCCTACATCAGCGGAAATCTTATGCTAACAAGCTACCCAGTAAAAGTGCTTAATGATGTAGAAGAAGAAGAAGAATTGGAAAATGATAATTCATTGGATCAAACAATTAGCACATTAGAGACTCCCATAAAGGAAAAGGAAGCTATGATCAAAGAGATCTGGAAATTTGTAAAGCTCGAGAAAGAAGAGCTAAACTTTTTAAAGAAAAAGCAGGATGAGATTTTTGAGCAAGAAATAGAAGAACACACATTCTATCCTCCACAGATTCCAAAAGATCAATCTTCAGAACCTACTACTCAAAATCAATTGAATGGGTTTGAAGATAGGTTGGTCATTGAGATCGATATTAAAGTATCTGGATATCTAACTTATACTTTGGATGCTCAACTAGATACTGGTGCTATGAATTCCTGTGCTAAGTATGGTGCAATTCCTTCATATTTCTAGTAGCTAATAAACATAACATTCAAAGCTGTCGATAAGACTGAAATCAAGATCCAGTCTTTTGCTCCAGATTTTCCAATATTACTAAATGGTGTCAAAGTTCCTGTTAACTTATATTGTTTTGACACTGGAGCTGATGTCTTGTTAGGACAGGATTTTGTAAATAGGTGTTTGCCATTTACAGTTGGTCAGAACTTTGTACAAATTATTGTTTTGGGTAAAACCATTTCTATTCCAAGTAAGTCTTCATATGAATCAAGGATAGGTTCTTCCAAACCTATACCACAATTAGAAAGGTCTGCTGAGAAGTTAGAAAAAATTCAAAAGATTGTTAACAATGTTGATAAACATGGTCTTGAGTCCATTAAAGACATCAAAGAAAAGATTGAGGCAGACTGTACCTTAGACTATCCTGATGCCTTCTAGACTAGAGAGAAATATTTTGTAGACCTTCCTTACAAAGAAGACTATTCTGCTAGACCTCAGAAAGCTTCATCTAATCATATGTCTCCCAAAGAAGAAAAATATTGTCAGAAAGAAATCACTTAACTTTTGGAAAGAAAGTTAATAGAATCAAGTCACAGCCCTTGGACTTGCCCTGCATTTTATGTAAATAAGCATAGTGAGATGAAGAGAGGAAAACCAAGGATGGTTATAAATTATAGAGCTCTCAATGATGCTCTGTTACCTATCAAATTTCCTCTACCATCAAAAGACATGCTTTTCTCGAAAATTAGTAATTGTAATGTCTTCATCAAGTTTGACTTAAAGAGTGGTTTTTGGCAGATTGGAATATCTCCAAAGGATAGGCACAAAACTGCTTTCGTCGTCCCCCATGGTCAGTTTCAGTGGAAGTTAATGCCTTTTGGATTGAAGAATGCACCTTCCGAGTTTCAAAAATGAATGGATGACATCTTCAAGCATTTGTCCTTTGTAATTGTTTATATTGATGATTTGTTGGTTTGTTATTTAGACATTAAGTCTCATATTGATCACCTCAAAATAGTATATGATCATTTGTTTCACCATGGCTTAGTCCTGAGTAAATCCAAACTTTGTTGGGCTAAAACAAAGATTGAGTATCTAGGACTGATACTATCTCAAGGAGCCATTGAACTTCACGAAAATGTTTTGAAAAGGCTATTAGAATTCCCTGATGAAATCCTAGATACTAAGCAGCTACAGAGATTCCTTGGCAGTCTTAATTACATTTGCTAGTTCTATGAGCATCAAGCTAAAGATGTGTGAATCCTGCAAAAGAGATTAAAAGGAACTATCCCATGGAACCAAAACATGACAAAGGTTGTGCAAATCATCAAGCAGAAGATCCAAGATCTTCCTAGGCTACATCTACCTAATGTCTCCTTACCATTAATCATTGAAACCGATGCCTCCAATGAGACATGGGCAACAATATTATTACAGAAAAGCATCCATATGAAAGAAGAAGTCTGCATTTATGCCTCTGCTTGTTTCTCAGAAGCAGAATCCAGATACCCCTCATCTCATAAAGAAATCCTTGCCGTAAAGAATGGAATCAAAAGATTTAGATTGTTCTTAAAACCTGTTCATTTCACAGTTAGAAAAGATTTAAAGCATATGAAAGGAATGTTGTCTAATCAACACCTTCTTGAACAAAGTAATAATAGGATTTTGAGATGGAGTTTATGGCTTGACGGTTTCGATTTTGATATTCAGTACAAGCCAAGGAAAGATAATTGTATTGCAGATTTGCTCACAAGAGAAGCAGCTCTAGCCCCACAGACAGTTCGAGAAATTAAGATGATGGCATCCTCCTCACAATGCACTCCTACTGCACCTCCACGATACAAATGGGTTTTGTTATGTGATCATTGTAGATATTGTTATTGTTTTATCTGTATGGAACAATGTATAGAAAACAACCTTGCATGTAAAGAAATCCTAGAAAGATGGATCCAGTCCTATAATCATTGTATACCTAATTCTAGTTAGTTTGTGCATAACACTAGAATGTCCAGAGGAAATATAACTAGTGGTCCTATGGAAGGACAAAGATATATATATATATATATATATTCCTAACTTGACTTATGTTGATTATTGTGCTATTATGAACCAAGTCAAATATACTGGTTCAAGCTGGATACTCTTTGATTGTGATACTTTTCACCAGAATCAGGCCTGGTGGTCTGGTTGGTTCTTCATCCTACTATGGCAATACTGCCCCGGAGATGTTTTATTCTTTGACAACAACAAAGAATCTTTCAAACATTGGCTACATTTAGAGATTGAAGAAACAACACACCATACTGGATGGTTCGTATTTAATTTATCTTTTCAAGGAAGTGACCTCTTATACATCAAGAAAGAACCTACTGAACCCCAAAACTACAAAGTTTTCAGTAATTTCTACGGGGATGTTTTTGTTCTCGAAGAAGATTTTATCCCAACCATGCAGGGATCTCCATTCTACAAGTGCTTTAATGGTTTCCCGCCATTTTCTGATCATTATGGATCACCGCCCTCCAGTCACATCAACTACGACACTGATCATAGTGACAATAGAGATTCTTTTGACTCAATTGCTTGGCATAATATAATAAATAGAATGGAAACATGATGGACCTACAAATTTGTAATAGTTAGATTCATCTCTCTCTCTCTCTCTCTCTCTCTCTCTCTCTCTCTCTCTC
>JZKD02S2001592.1:27148-46215 GCA_000966675.3 Picea glauca | reverse complement strand
TGATTGATTAGGGAAACATAGTAACTATGAAAAGTGAAGTACAAGATAGGTACATAACTACAATGAATAAGGGAAATACATGAGAGTAATACTGGTGCATAAATCCCAGTCCAAGTAATCTATGTGTATAATGATTAGGGGAATACATTGGATAGAACACACGTGTATAAGCATGTGATAAGCGTAATCATAATTATTGATTTGGTATCTATAACTCCATATTACTATTGCTTCTATTTCACAATATCAATGTAATTATAGCTTATTAGTAATGGAATCGATCATGTTACATACAAGGAAATAGTTTTTCATGGATATGGATTTACATGCTATGATTATCATATAAGGAATGGGATTAGTACAAGGTATATAACATTGTAACTTACTTATGAATTCATAGTGTTTATGGAAGTTATGAGATGGTAAACAACGATTAAAAAGTAAACAAATTGTATTATTAAAGGCTTGGATTTGTCCGTAGATCCATTTATAGGTATTATAAATGGCATTTAAATGAGAATCTTTTCACCATAACATCAGAACTTGTGTATTATTCTTGAATCACAATATTGATTTATTAGAACATCCCTTGCAATCAATTATTCCTGTGACAACGAGAAATGTTCAGATCATACAAATTTCAAGTGTTAATCTCGTGTTTAAACACATTAATCTTTGCTTAACCCTTGATCTCTTGGCAATTGATTATTGGATATCGCATATATGCTAGATAAATGGTCTTGTTTGACAGGAAAGCTCGATATTCGATATTGGATATCGAGTATCGAGTATTGCACAACCCTTAAGTAATAAGAACCTTCATTATGATTCACTCGATATGCGATAAGTACAATGATGACAGCTTAACGTGATAACATATCAGGTATCGACTATTTTGTGTGATGAGAAACTTGAGGATGATGGCCCAATAGGCAATATTTAAAGGTTTATTTAATCACAAGGGATTTCTTTGCATTTTTAAACTATTTCACAATTATAGAGAAACATAATAGCATAACTTAGGTAATGGAAGATAATAACATGGTGTTTACACATACATTTACCATAGAAGTTAATTACTTACTCTACTTAAGCTGATATCATGATAAGTAACACTATCACTGGTTAGGGAAACACAATAACTATGAAAAGTGAAGTACAAGATAGGTACATAACTACAATGAATACAGGAAATACATGAGTGTAATAGTAGTGCATAAAGCCCAGTCCAAGCAATCTATGTGTATAATGATTAGGGGGATACATTGGATCGAACACACTTGTATAAGCATGTGATAAGTGTAATCATACTTACTACTTAGGTATCGCTAACTCCATATTACTATTGCTTCTATTTCACTATATCAATGGAATTAGAGCTTACTAGTAATGAAATCTATATCATGTTACATACGGGGCAATAATTGTTCATGGATATGGATTTACAAGCTATGATTGGCATATAAGGAATGGGATTAGTACAGGGTAGATAAGATGGTAGCTTACTTATGAATTCATAGTGTTTATGGAAGTTATGAGATGGTAAAAGACGATTAAAGAGGAAATAAATTATGTTATTAAGGGCTTGGATTTGTCTATAGATCCATTTACAGGTACTATAAATGGCATTTAAATGACACCATAACTTCAAAACTTGTGTATTATTCATGAATCGAAGTGTTGATTTATTGGAAAAACCCGTGTAATCAATTATTCCTGCGACATTGGGAAATGTTCAATTCATACAAATTTTAAGTGTTAATCCTATGTTTAAACACATTAATTTTTGCTTGACCCTTAATCTCTTGGAAATTGATTATCGGATATTTCATATTTGCTAGATAAATGGTCTTGTTTGATAGGAAAGTCTGATATCTAATATCAGGTATCGTGTATTGCACAATCATTAAGTCATAAGAACCTTCAATATGATTCGTCGAATATGCAATAAGCACAATAATGACAGGCTGGCGTGATAACATATCGGGTATCAACTATTTCATGTGATGAGAAACTTGTGGACGATGGCTCGATAGGTGATATTTAAAGGTTTATTTAATCACACGAGTTTTCTTTGCATTTTTAAACTATTTCACAATTAAAGGGAAACATAATAGAATAACTTAGGTAATTGAAGCTAATAACACGGTGTTTACACACACGTATATCATAGATGTAAAAGTACAAGATATGTACATAATTGCAATGAATAAGGGAAATACATGAGAGTAATACTAGTGAAAAAAATCTCAGTCCAAGCAATCTATGTGTATAATGATTAGGGGAATTCATTGGATAGAAAACACATGTTTAAGCATGTAGTAAGTGTAATCATATTTACTACTTAGGTATCTATAACTCCATATTACTATTGCTTCTATCTGACTATATCAATGGAATTAGAGATTATTAGTAATGAAATCGATATCATGTTACATGCGTGGAAATAGTTGTTGATGGATATGGATTACATGTTATGATTATCATATAAGGAATGGGATTAGTACTAAGTAGATAACACTGTAACTTACTTACATACAAGGATAGTAATTGGAATCACTCATATGAATCAAAACCATGTATCAACAATGATAAGTTAGTTAGAACTAGAGCCTACTATGTATATATCAATCACTAATGAGGAAACTCCATTACTTACTTTATACTATTGCTATGATGGTGTAAGTAATTCACAATGTATACATTGGCCATATCTCTTAGTTTAATGGACATGGATTGCATAGAGTTGAGACAGTAAGATCATCATAACTAGTAAGGGTTATGTAAGATGTAATGGAGATAGTACTATCTTAATCATATCTAGCAGTGTAACATATATTGTAATCTATAGCATATTCTATTACATCATCTATCATTAGTCAACACACCTGTAAGCTAAATACCTACACTTTTATGTTTCTACGAAAATGATGGGAAAAATAGCCCACTAATTGATGGTGGTTCCCAACCAAACATTATGTCAAAGTTATCATGGAACAATTAGGTCTATCATGCATGATTGAAACAAAGAATAAGATGATCTTTAACAAAAATATGCAACCAACTGACAGTTACATCAAAGATTTCATTGTAGTAATGAATACCCTTCCTAAGATCCGCACCACTTGTAATTTTCAAGTAGTAGACATAATGTAGGAAATTAATCTAACATTTTTAGGATGAGAATGGAAACAATTAACATTAGGTTACCTCAATCTATATGGCTTCAACATGATAGTGCATTGAAGCCTAAGAAAATTGTCATTGTTAGGGATCTAAGAATTGCATCTTATTTCAAAATTTTACCAAAATCCAATGTTTATTTTGTAGAAACTAGCCTAGGTACCTATTATGTTTTCATCGAAGAGCAGACTGTATTAGTCTTCCATCCCAGTGATGATGAAGATGATCAAACAAGGCACATGTAGTTTGACAATGCCTCCTCTAGTGAAGGTTATGGTGTTGGAATCATACTCTACTCTCCCCTAGGAAAATCTCACTTCTCTTTTTGCTTAAATTTTGAATCTACCAATAATATACTAGAATTTGAAGCCTTATTCCTCAAGTTAGACAAAGTTGTTAATTTAAGATGAAAATTCATCCATGGCTTCGATGATTTTGAACTTATTATTAACCTAGTCATGCAGATTTATTCACTAGCCAAAAATATTTTTAAACAATATACCAAACTCACGCAACATCTAACCAAAAATTACTTGTATTTCAATCTAAATTACATTAAAAAAGAATTAAATGAAATTCAAATAATCCTATTGTATATGCTCCTAATCCAAATAAACAGGATTTAAGAGATAAATCATAATGTTTTGTTATATTCCTATATTGTCTTCATGTGCCTGATAAGAAAGAATCATGGAAAATCTTTGATCATGATGATGACATTTGTTGTTTCCCAACATATCAAGATGGAGAAGTTTTCAAGTCTTCTAGAGTCATCAACTTAAAACATGATGTTTTTCCCAAGGGATTAACCCCTTTGGAAAACATGTTTTTAGCCAGTGATTCTTCTGAAAAGAGCACTCCTACTAATGAATTTTATAACAGATCTTGAAAGTTTGTATATAGGGGCCTTATTCATAGAAACATTGTCATAATTCTTCACAAAAGGTGTTCCAAGTAGTAATGCACTTGCAACAAATTTGAAAGAAGCCTCATGATCGAGTTTAATGTAACTAACTAATGCATGAAATAAATACTACACAATGTAACTAACAATGTACATAACTAATGACACAAGAGATGTAAATGATTTGTAGCTTGTCGGAAATGCGTTGTAGATTGTGGAGGTGACCGCCCTTCAAAATTTTCATTTGTTGAAGACAATGATAGGTTAAATAATTGAATAATAACTAAACATTTATGAGATTTCATTTGACAAATATAATTAAACGTTATATGATTGAATAATAATTAAACATGTACGACGCTATATAAATACTAAAGGGGAATACCTCATAAATGAGATCCTTTTGGTTTCGAGAATAATTTGTTTTGTACTAAACATGACCAACCACGTGAAGGTGGAATCTCGTTTGTCCCCCCACCCCTCGCAACACTCTCAATTCCCCATACCCAATAATGCATAACAAGTAGCAAAACAAGAATTAAAGGTAAATGAAAGAAAGAAGGTACATGCATATAGAACATATAAGCTTCCCAGAGCTGTCTCTTGAGCCATGTCACGTTCCCTTCACGACCATGTGATACTGACACCTCAAGGGTCTTTGTCGTCAACTGTCGTCTTAATTATCTATTTTCCTGGTAGAGTTCGGCGATGGCGAGTTGGGCCTATTTCAACCACTGAGCCAACTCTCGAACGTTAGCATCTGTGGCATTTGTCCTCCTTGTTCCGCTCCCACTTCGCCAACTTTTGGCTTTGACGGGCTCTAGCTGAATAACACGCATAAGTAATTCCTTGACAACCGATCTTGCACACGTCTCGCTTGGGATTTGGGTTTCCCCAGCTTCCTTATTCTTCCTTGGCCTTCCCCTTTTCCATGGTATCTGCTTTTGGGGAGGCATGTTTTCCAACATCCTTCCTTATGGCACAACTTCTTCCACTTCGGCCTTCACACAGTGTGATATCATCATTTCCGTGCACAGATAGGAACCTCCCTTTGAAACCTCGAGAATGTCTGCTGCGAGTAAGAACAAATCATGGGCTCTTTGGGGCTCAATCCTAGAACTTTTGTTGCTTTGTGTGTGCCTTCTTATGTTTTTAGGGGTTCTCATGGTGTGACACATATCTGYCTTATGYGCAAGGAACTTGGAGAGGGCCCGAAGCGAAAAAMTTGATCAATCTGAGTTCACGAGATGAACTACCAATAGTGCATAAGATTGACTGGTGAGTAGAATACATGAAGAACATCCAGAATTTATAACAGAGCGRGCAGTGGGTGGAAACGTKCTAGGGAACACTGAATTCATGGAAACTGGATGTTTGGAAGCRAACAAAATATTTTATGTGGCACATMYGCGCGATGAATACGTTTCGGGGCGTGTGAGATACAGTCGATAGGAGTTGTAGGGCATGCATGACACGTGCGTCRTGATTTTTATCCTTCAAGCCTTCATGATGAGTTGATAATCATTGTTTCACTTGCCGACATGACTTCCATTTCAACAAMTTGCCTCGACATGAGGCACCTAACGAGTTCCCTTATGACAGGACCCGACTCGTTTGGAACATACTCRTACTCTTAACACATGTTTGTCTCTAACATCCTYTCCCGACTCCAAGGGCCAACCGACCACTRGAGTGACTTCGACTCTGATGTTATTTCATGACCGATATTTCATGTTGTGGCACAYAGACCCACACTAACTAAGAGAAAAAATGACGGCGCTAACAGAAGCGAAGCAAGCAATTTGAAAGCTGCAAAGATCCCGTAAGTATCAAATAACCAGGTTTAGCGAGCTTTACAGGTATGTACCAGTCTGGATTTCTCATGCTTACACTTTATACATGTTTTTTACCTAGTGTTACTCTATATGTGGTCTCTAAAGGATTTCATTTTTTGATTGCAGGAAATATGCCTCCGAGTATTGGACAAGAATATCTCGAGAGCCTCATCGGGAAATTCAAGAAAATGGGCCAAGTGCGAAAGGAACTAGATCAAAATCAACAAGGAAATGAAGGATATTGGGCTCTCCGAGTTTAGCATTCCCGATGAATTCGTCGACTTACGTGACATAGTCAAATCACACACCGAGCGAGATTTGTCATGGGATGAAGAATTAGCAAAGGTGGCAAACACAATGCCAGGTCAGGTGCGACGGTTTATTGAACACCTGATTAAAGATAAGGCTATGCTGCAACAATTAAAGGCCAGTCTATTCAAGTATCAGGAACATGTGTTAGATATAAGAGAGATTTACGTGGCCCCGATGGAACAACATAGATTCCCATATGCCAACACCTGCGAGGAGTTGTTCATCAAGTGGTCGGAGTATGAGAAGAGTCACCCTCTTAAGTGATATCTTGAGATGACTCTTAGACAAACAGATAAGAGAGAACACCATGTGGCGAATTTCATTTTACTTATCTACACTTTATCCATTATTTTTAGTGAATTCTATGTTATAAATAGAAGCATCGACCGATTAGTTAAGGGTCGATGGTTGTTGCAAGAAACTCTCATTTTTTGTTTTGTTAACAATTATTTTGGAGCTGCCTTTAATTGAGAAGTTATTCTAGACCAGAGACAAGTTTAAGTTTTCATCAAATGTGTGTATGATTGGATGTGGAGAAGAACTATTTCCTATCTCGTCTCATGAATGGATGCAATAATGAGTGAGTTATTAAATCTATTGATAAGTTATCTCATGCAATGTTTTACAGTTCTTTCTTTAATGATGAAAATGAATCATTGTGTTATTATGTGATGGATGATTAGAGTTGAGTGAATTATTTTACTTGCCATTATTTATCACATGCATGCTTTCTTTTGATAATTTGTATCTCAGTCATTAATTGGATTATTCACATGGTTAACATATTAGTACTAGGCATGTGGTAGACGATCATTGCCTTCACGCTAGAGTAATGGGTTATCCCAAGCTCAACCTCTCCTCCAACAGTTAAACCTTTTTGCCATTTTTTTTTACCTAGTTGGTTTATACCGGCTTCCATCTTATATCAGTCCCACCTAAGAGAAAATACAAAAAAAAAAAGAGAATGTCTGAACTGAAGGAGAAACCTTCACAAGAAAATGTAAAGCCCATCGATTAATTGGCTGGATCGCAAGATCTGGAGAACCATTCCACTATTAAATGTTGCAGAGTCTAATTGGGCCTCGATGGCGGGTTTGGTTCCTGTTGTTGAGTTAAAGGGATTTAAGACCCATCAACACTTCCCTTACAACTTACATGACTAACATCAAATATGAATATAATTATAGAGACATATATTAGTTTGCAAGCATAACACTATAGACTTATTCCCAAACAAGAGTAGATGAGTAATGCTAACTTCAATATGTATAGGGGGCACTGTTAACTCGTCATTAACAACTCATCTAGCCTAGTGATGACTTCCCACATTTATTATTTTACATATAGGGTTTCAAAAATGTAATACAAAGATCCGCAATCCAATACAAAGCCCCAAATGAAATTAATACCAAATATTGGCACAAGACATTATGTTGGATCACACTTTTCCTACAATATGTTCGGCCTTGATTACAATATCAAATCCATCACAAACTAATGATAAGTTACCTTTAAAAAAAATATTGATTGTGTTGTTTGAAAAAATGAACAATTACATCAATTTGGATTTGGAATGTACCCATTATCTGTGTTTGAGCATGCAATTGCTATCATTAAACTTGCAAAATTAAAACATCTCTTAGAGGAAAAAGTATGTGATTTGTCCCTTTTAGCTCTGGCTAACATTCAAACATTTTACAATGGTGGGGACTTATTAAGTATTCCATGTCATTTATGTTATTATTCTTTACGTCTTCTTATGCAAAATGGATCTTGGTCATGGTGGGAACTTATTAATAATTCCTTGTCATTTATGTATATTATCTTCTTATGCATTCTTATGTAAAGTGTGTTTTGGTTAATTGCTAATTTGGTTCTAAACTACCATATTGTGAAATTGAATGATATTCAATATTTCTTGCGTCATTAAAAGCACAAGAAATGACTCCATTAACATAAAGTAGGATTCCATGTGCATATATATATATATATATCATTCAATAATGGGATGCCAAGAAGGAAATAAAATCACTAAAAAGGTCAAAACAGTTGTAGAATAGGTTTTCCCTTCATTAGCAATTTTTTTTGGTGAACAAAGATGAGGGACAAGTTAGTATGGTTTATTCAAAATCATTCCATTGTTGAACTTTATCAATATCCTTCCTATTTCTAGAACCCCTCATAGTAATCCCCTAGTAATGATAACCCCTTTATCGGTTATTGAGGTACCTAGAGGGTATAAACCCCATGATATGAGAAACTCTACACTTCCCTTTTTGGATAAGAAGAATTAACAAAGTTGAGATAATCCAAAATGATCAAAGGGAGGCTCCTTAATTATCATGGATTCATGGATTGATCATAGAAATAGAAATTTCTTAAACATCGTGATTTTGTCTTCTCCTAGGACATATTTGTTTTACATTCATATATTCCAAACTAAAGGAGAAAAATATTATATATTAATCAAAGGCTCTAATGAGAACATCATACCATAGCCCTATCACAATGATCATCGTACCACCACTTTCTATGGTTGTGTTCACTACAACCTCTGTCTATGCTCAATACTTAGTGTTATCACCTAAAAATAGCTCATAGAACTATACATGTGATCACTGAAAGGGTCATCAATTCAATACACCAAAGTACATACTCATAGCATTAATACATTATAGTCAGCAGAGCAAAAAACTATGTAAAGTGGGTTTTTAAATCATTTGTTCGACTCAACAATGTGGATTTTGTGCAATTTGTGTGTGTATGTTCCTTCGAAAGCCACACAAAATGATCGGAAGTGAAATTCCAACCACATTTGGTGCATTTATGACAAAAATACCGTCATGAGTACTCTCAGGTTGAGGTACAAAGAGGTCTCGAGCTCCTTAGCATTCAAGGTTGGTACCCTGGGTGGTTCTATGTCCACCAGACATGGGAAGACACACCTAAGTAGCACCTATTTCCCACTTGGAACCAATTGTTATTGAGCTTGATCAAAGCTTATAAATAGAGGCTATGGGTATGCATACAAGATATAGAAGCAAACACATTGTTATGTTGTTTGTATGAGTCTTGGAGAATCATCTTTCTGAAGGTCCCATGCTTGCATCCATAACACCAAGCCATTGCATTGATATCTCCCCTTGGAGATCTTTTTGTACATTTCTTGTTCAAATACACACACACACACACACACACACACACACACACACACACACAGAAGGTTACAAGAGAAAACAAAGGACCCTCCCAAGGACGAGAAGGAGAGCCCACCTGCTTATCCCAATCCTCTATGGTGTTATCATTTAAGTATTTTCCATTGGTATACATCTCATCCTTTCTTACTTTTTGTTTATGTCACTTTTCATGCCCACAATTGTTATATTTTTGCTTTCTTTTGTTTGTTTATCATGCATGGATGATTTGTGAATTTGGTTTCATTTTAACATTGTAATTGTGGTGTTACTTCTGCCTAGTTAACACTTAATTATCTATTTTTGCTCGCCCAAGTGAGGAAAGAGACAAAATAGATTCATGACTCCACCGATTTTCTAAGTCAAAATTATTCTCCCTTAGCCATGTGGAGCCTGTTCTCTTATTGTTATTGTGTTGTAGGTTGAAAAAATAGACTAATCACGGGTTTAAACCAAGCTTTCAGACCCCCATCACCATGGGAACTTGTGCAGGATTTTTTCATCCCTAGTGCCACACTATTTATGACTTTTAAAAGAAAATACATGCAATGTCGTGCAAGTATTTCATATAACGATGTTTTATGCTTGCGCGATATGTTCCCATCAACGCACCTTTCATCACTGTGACTTGCGCAAATCCTCTTTCTCCCTAGGTCAAAAATGTTTTTCACTTCAACCTACTAATAGGGGTTAAGAGTTAAATTAATTTCACTTTGTAAACAACAAAAAAAATAAAATTAAGTTCATTCTTATGTAGAGGATAGCTAACTTAGATTGGTATAGAACATAAAAAGAACCAAGTTTTCTTTTTCCTTGCCACGTGGATGGCCTCCTAAGCATATGAACTTTGTTGGTTTAAATTTTTGCTTACATCAATTATTTTTGGGACTAGGAGCTTCTCTTTTATACCTTGAGTATGCTCTCCACCTCACACTGTCTTGAGTGATCTTGATAGATCATAAAAAGGTTTATAGGATTTCTCCATCTCCCTTGATTATTTCAAAACACATAGGAATTAAAACCAAAAGTTTGAAAGTAATCACCCATACATGTGCACATATTCATTGTTTATTTTCAAAGTAACAACACTAGGGAGTTTAAAGTACTGAAAGGACCACAATTGTCCTCATCTTTTCACAATCTAGGAGAGTTTTGATTTTTGCAAAAATCACTTAGGGAGTTAAAGGTTGTGAAAGGACCCCATATGTCCATATCTTGAAAATCTAGGGCTAGCTTTAATTTCAAGTCATTTACAATTTCACAAGGTTGCAAATCACACCTAGTGTTTAATTAGGATATTGTAAGGGCCCCACGAAGCCTGCATGCTACAATTTCACATATTAGCATTTGCACAATCACACTTGCACACCATTGCGCTCACACACATTAAGGTATCCAAAGTTCACCTTTGTCAAGTATGCTCTTCTCCTTGAGCCCAAAAGAAATCTAGGAGAGTCAGAATGACCAAGGAATCCTAAAATATCCTTCATTCACACCCTTATGTAAAAATATTGGTCCATGACCCCAATTCCAAACTTTTAAAAACACAACTCTTACATAACCTACTAAAATCCTCCCTTGCGAGGTCACAAAACAAAATTTTAGTTCAGTTTAGGATTTCGGGGGTAGGCATCAAAATAACCCCATGTTATCACTTTTCATTGGAAACATAGTATTTGGTTATTTAGGGTACTTAAAATTTTCATTTCAAGTGTGCTACACCAAGGCAGAGATATACCCATGAAGTGGGAAAATCTTAGGTCCAATTGTTCATGTGAGCCTTCTTGAGGCATCCAACTCTTGTGAGGTTTCCCAACCCATGAGCTCTTTTTGAGGCTGAGGGTATAATCCCCGCACTTGAAGGAGGTAACCTAGTGGCCAAAAAACTAGGATTTCTACAGAGGTGGCAATTATGGGTTGCAACTACACTTAGGTCATATTTTTAACGACTATTGGGAAATGTCGCCAATTCCTCTGAGACATGCACCCTTTAACCCTCATTATAACCAATCTTTCACACCTTCACTATGTCAATGTTTTGGTAGTGGTGAGGGGCATTTTCCTCCTAGACATATTTTCTTAGAGAAGAAGAAGAATCCAATAAGTCAAAGGAAAACCATTGAACAGTTGAAGAATGTTAAAAATAATTAAAAAGCACCGAGGCAAGTGCTTCTCATCACCTAGGTGCCTAAGGGGTGAGAAAATGCCTAATGTGGACCCTAGTCATTTAATTTGTGAGAGACAAATTAAAAGGTGACCTTTTGAGACTTAGGGAAACTGGGTGGATAAAGTGATTTTATTTCCACCCTTGATCTCATATCATCTCCACCGTTGGACGAGGAGACTCTTCACCTTCCCATATGAGGTCGAATAGGGTAGGAGGGTGCACCCATTCTTGGGTAGTTGAATCAATTTTTGAGAGAGAAAGATAAGGAGGTCGAGCTTGATAAAGAGAGGAGGCATTTGAAGAGCTAGGGCATGCACTTCAAGATAGAAAGCTAGCACGTACTTCAAGGAAACAAACAACATTTAATACAGTCTATACAATATGGATTTATTGAGGTCGTACAACCATTAATGTGCACAAAAAAATTGAGAAGGAAAGAAGAAAACATTTATGAGAAGGTTGGCACACATTCCAAGGCAGCCACATAGCATTTATTGGCACATAAATTGAGGGACCTGTTGGGCACGATTTTCTGGAGAAGAAAATATGTACAGTCTATACGGGCTTGCACAAATTTTGAGGGTCGTACAGTCCATATTTTCTGGGAATGTTTTTCGAGGAGGTTGGCACAAGTTTTGAGGTACCATTCTGTTGGGTATTTCGTACAGTCATAACTGAAAATTTTGGCACAAATTTCAAGACAGTCTGTAAAAAATTTATTGTTGGGAGAGCCGTACAGTTGTACAGATTTCTGGGACAAAAATCGAGGAGAATCTTCAGGACTTTTTAGAAGGAGTCTTTCCTGAAGATAAATTCTGAGATAAGTTTGTGTATTTTTTTGAAGATGAATATGTTGTAAAAGAATTTCTTTGAAGCTCACAAATAATACAAATCCCTCTCTCACTAGTTTTCCCCTTGTGGGTTTTTCCAAGGTCGTTGTTGGAACAAAAATCACTATGTTATAATTTTTTGAGTTATATTCTACTGATATGTTTTTATTTCTGTGTTAAACGATGTTCAAAATCCTCATGTTTCAGTTCTGAAAATATTATTTTATGCTAAGTTTAATTGGTTGTCATAAAACTGGGTTTGGGCATTAAACATTGGCTGAAAAATCAGCGAGACCTTAAATTGGGTGGGGTCTGAAATTTTACATGGTATCAGAGCAGAGTTAAAGAGAAGCAGATATATATCAGCAAGTCAAAAAAGTGGGACAACAGTCACTTCACCGGACAAAATTTTGAATTTTTCATTTTCAGCAGAAAAGGGTCAATGGATACAGGTTTGAGGGTTGAGGATAGATTTGATGGGGCAACAAACTTTGGTGCTTGGAAAGAGAGGATGATATTGTTGTTGTAAGAAAATGAGTTGTGGGATATTGTTGAGAACTCCACAACACATCATGTGGTTGTACCTACTGATGCTACTCTTCTTGCAGCATACACTAAGAAGAGTATCAAGGCTAAGAGGATTATTCTTGATTCCATCAAGGACCATTTGATTCCTCATTTGACAGGGAAGACAAATTCCTATGAGATGTGGGAGTCTTTGAAGAAGTTGTACCAGAGTACAAATGAAAATCGGAAGATGGTTTTGAGAGAAAAACTAAAGAGCATTAAAATGACCAAGGTTGAAAATGTGGTCACATATCTTACCAGGTTGACACAGGTGAGATATGAGCTTGGAGTTGTGGGGGAGGCCATAGTTGAAAGTGATCTTGTGAGGAAAAAATTGAATGGAGTTTCCAAACAATGGGTTGTTTTTGTTGAGGGCATTGTGGCTATGGAGAAGCTTCCCAATTGGGAATGTCTTTGGGATGACTTTGTTCAGGAGGAGACCTGGAGAGGTTATGTGCATGGAAATATATCTAGAGGTCATGATGAGGAGAATGTGGCTCTTGCTCCCAAAAACAAGAAGAAATTCAGAAAGGGTCCTAAGGGAGGAAACAAATCGAAGGGTGAAGGGAAGAAGGACATGAGAAAAGTCAATTTCTTTGCATGCCACAAGTTTGGGCACTATGCAGGTCAGTGTCTGAACAACAAGAAGAAACAAACAACAACTTCAGCGGTGATGGAGGTGTTCTCCGTCGATTTTGATAAGGAGTTTTCGTTAGTTGTCTGTCTTTCCAAGAGGTCCACTCGTTCCAATATGTGGTATATTGACATTGGGGCCTCCCGCCATATGACAAGGATTCGTGAGCACTTGACATATCTAACTCAGATTGGTGATATTGAGGTAGTGCTTGGAGATGACCAAGTGGTCAAAGAAATTGGTTGTGGGACTGTATCATTGCAGAGGGAGTCTTTGCCTCCCATGTTGTTGAGAGAGGTCTTATATGTTATGGGCTTGAAGAAGAACTTATTTTCAGTTTCTGCCATTGAGGATAGGGGCTATGAGGCATTGTTCCATGATGGGAAGGTGCTCCTTTTCCCCAAGGGGTCTAGTATCACTTCGTCCAAAGTGATTGGGACTCAACATGAGAATTTGTACAAGCTCATGTTCCAGCCAGCGAGAGCATTATTTCATTCTACCAGCAACAGGGACCTGTGTGAGCTATGGCACAGGAGGATGACACATTTACACCATGGGGCTTTGAGGGTACTAAGGGAGATTGTGACTGGAGTTCCAGATTTCAATACAAAGAACTAGGAGTTGTGAAATGGGTGTGCTTTAGGAAAGTACACCAAGACTATTTTTCCTAATAGTGACAGTAGAGCAGCAGGTATCCTTGATGTTATTCATTAATATGTATGTGGCCCGATGTCTTCGACATCGTTGACTGGTTGTTTATACTATGTTATATTCATTGATGAATTCTCAAGGAAGTCTTCGATTTTCTTCATGAAGACCAAAGGACAGGTCTTCAATGGGTTCCAATAGTTCAAAGCTCTTTTGGAGAACCAAACTAGGAAGAAAATCATATTTCTAAGGACAGACAATGGGGGTGAGTATACCTCCAATGCATTCATGGAATTTTCTGCAGGAGAGGGCATCATGAGAGAGTTGATTGTTCCTTACAACCCACAACATAATGGGGTTACTGAGAGGAAGAACAGGTCCATAGTTTGGGTTGTGAGAGCCATGCTACATCATTAGGGGTTGCCACTATTTCTTTGGGTTGAGGCATGCTACACTACAGTTTATCTGCAGAACAAGAGTCCACACAGGGCAGTGGGGAGTATGAATCTTGAGGAGGCGTTTTCTGGGAAGAAGCCTGAGGTGGGGCACTTTGGGATTTTTGGGTGCATCACATATTCACCTGTCCCTTATGAGAAGAGGACAAATCTAGAACCCACGACAGAGAGAGGGATCTTTGTTGGGTATAGAGAGACTTCAAATTCTTTCCATATATACATTCCTTCCTTGAGGAAGACAATTTTGAGGAGGTATGTGAGATTTGAGGAGGATGGATTCTTTAGGAAGTCATGAGGGACAAAGAGGGGTGAGAAATCATCACCTCAAATTCAGGTGAGTCCGCAACAGACTTCAATGACACAGAGTTCAAGTCCACCAGTTTCAGTGACGACTGGTCCACAGGTGACAGGGCCACAAATGTCAGGAACGCAGGTTACTGGTCCACAGGTTTTAGAATCAAGTACTCCAGAGTCTACTTCAGGATCACAGTCTTCAAGAGATGGGTTTGAGAAGGGAGAGTCCCCTCCATGGGACACTACTTCAGAGAGGAGGAATCCCTAGTGGCTTCAAGATACTTTGAGGGAGGCACAGGGTTCAGTGGGGAATCCCAGGTAGGTTGTGAGGGAGAGTAAACCTTCGGAGAGGTTTTGTAGGTACATTAATCTCATTTTTAAACACATTAATCTTTGCTTAACCCTTAATCTCTTGGAAATTGATTATCAAATATCGCAGATATGTTAGATAAACAGTCTTGTTTGATAGGAAAGCTCGATATTGAATATCAGGTATTGGGTATTGCACAATCCTTAAGTCATAAGAACCTTCAGTACGATTCACCTAATATGTGATAAGTACAATGATGAAAGTATGACATGATAACATATCGGGTATCAGCTATTTCGTGTGATGAGAAACTTGAGGAAGATGGATCGATAGGAGATATTTAAAGATTTATTTAATCACAAGGGTTTTCTTTGCATTTTAAAACTATTTCACTCTTAAAGAGAAACAAAATAGCATAACTTTGGTAATGGAAGCTAATAACATGGTGTTTACACATGCCAGATACCAGATATAATAAATATGCAGAACATAAATAAAATGCTAGAAATGGCAGAATAACAGTAATATATCNATTGGTTGTCATAAAACTGGGTTTGGGCATTAAACATTGGCTGAAAAATCAGCGAGACCTTAAATTGGGTGGGGTCTGAAATTTTACATGGTATCAGAGCAGAGTTAAAGAGAAGAAGATATATATCAGCAAGTCAAAAAAGTGGGACAACAGTCACTTCACAGGACAAAATTTTGAATTTTTCATTTTCAGCAGAAAAGGGTCAATGGATACAGGTTTGAGGGTTGAGGATAGATTTGATGGGGCAGAAAACTTTGGTGCTTGGAAAGAGAGGATGATATTGTTGTTGTAAGAAAATGAGTTGTGGGATATTGTTGAGAACTCCACAACACATCATGTGGTTGTACCTACTGATGCTACTCTTCTTGCAGCATACACTAAGAAGAGTATCAAGGCTAAGAGGATTATTCTTGATTCCATCAAGGACCATTTGATTCCTCATTTGACAGGGAAGACAAATTCCTATGAGATGTGGGAGTCTTTGAAGAAGTTGTACCAGAGTACAAATGAAAATCAGAAGATGGTTTTGAGAGAAAAACTAAAGAGCATTAAAATGACCAAGGTTGAAAATGTGGTCACATATCTTACCAGGTTGACACAGGTGAGAGATGAGCTTGGAGTTGTGGGGGAGGCCATAGTTGAAAGTGAGCTTGTGAGAAAAAAATTGAATGGAGTTTCCAAACAATGGGTTGTTTTTGTTGAGGGCATTGTGGCTATGGAGAAGCTTCCCAATTGGGAATGTCTTTGGGATGACTTTGTTTAGGAGGAGACCTAGAGAGGTTATGTGCATGGAAATATATCTAGAGGTCATGATGAGGAGAATGTGGCTCTTGCTCCCAAAAACAAGAAGAAATTTAGAAAGGGTCCTAAGGGAGGAAACAAATCGAAGGGTGAAGGGAAGAAGG
Source organism: Picea glauca (assembly GCA_000966675.3). Taxonomy (NCBI): domain Eukaryota; kingdom Viridiplantae; phylum Streptophyta; class Pinopsida; order Pinales; family Pinaceae; genus Picea; species Picea glauca. Next base: position 29,445 of record JZKD02S2001592.1, on the reverse strand, counting down.
ACATGAGAAAAGTCAATTTCTTTGCATGCCACAAGTTTGGGCACTATGCAGGTCAGTGTATGAACAACAAGAAGAAACAAACAACAACTTCAGCGGTGATGGAGGTGTTCTCCGTCGATTTTGATAAGGAGTTTTCGTTAGTTGTCTGTCTTTCCAAGAGGTCCACTCGTTCCAATATGTGGTATATTGACATTGGGGCCTCCCGCCATATGACAAGGATTCGTGAGCACTTGACATATCTAACTCAGATTGGTGATATTGAGGTAGTGCTTGGAGATGACCAAGTGGTCAAAGAAATTGGTTGTGGGACTGTATCATTGCAGAGGGAGTCTTTGCCTCCCATGTTGTTGAGAGAGGTCTTATATGTTATGGGCTTGAAGAAGAACTTATTTTCAGTTTCTGCCATTGAGGATAGGGGCTATGAGGCATTGTTCCATGATGGGAAGGTGCTCCTTTTCCCCAAGGGGTCTAGTATCACTTCGTCCAAAGTGATTGGGACTCAACATGAGAATTTGTACAAGCTCATGTTCCAGCCAGCGAGAGCATTATTTCATTCTACCAGCAACAGGGACCTGTGTGAGCTATGGCACAGGAGGATGACACATTTACACCATGGGGCTTTGAGGGTACTAAGGGAGATTGTGACTGGAGTTCCAGATTTCAATACAAAGAACTAGGAGTTGTGAAATGGGTGTGCTTTAGGAAAGTACACCAAGACTATTTTTCCTAATAGTGACAGTAGAGCAGCAGGTATCCTTGATGTTATTCATTAATATGTATGTGGCCCGATGTCTTCGACATCGTTGACTGGTTGTTTATACTATGTTATATTCATTGATGAATTCTCAAGGAAGTCTTCGATTTTCTTCATGAAGACCAAAGGACAGGTCTTCAATGGGTTCCAATAGTTCAAAGCTCTTTTGGAGAACCAAACTAGGAAGAAAATCATATTTCTAAGGACAGACAATGGGGGTGAGTATACCTCCAATGCATTCATGGAATTTTCTGCAGGAGAGGGCATCATGAGAGAGTTGATTGTTCCTTACAACCCACAACATAATGGGGTTACTGAGAGGAAGAACAGGTCCATAGTTTGGGTTGTGAGAGCCATGCTACATCATTAGGGGTTGCCACTATTTCTTTGGGTTGAGGCATGCTACACTACAGTTTATCTGCAGAACAAGAGTCCACACAGGGCAGTGGGGAGTATGAATCTTGAGGAGGCGTTTTCTGGGAAGAAGCCTGAGGTGGGGCACTTTGGGATTTTTGGGTGCATCACATATTCACCTGTCCCTTATGAGAAGAGGACAAATCTAGAACCCACGACAGAGAGAGGGATCTTTGTTGGGTATAGAGAGACTTCAAATTCTTTCCATATATACATTCCTTCCTTGAGGAAGACAATTTTGAGGAGGTATGTGAGATTTGAGGAGGATGGATTCTTTAGGAAGTCATGAGGGACAAAGAGGGGTGAGAAATCATCACCTCAAATTCAGGTGAGTCCGCAACAGACTTCAATGACACAGAGTTCAAGTCCACCAGTTTCAGTGACGACTGGTCCACAGGTGACAGGGCCACAAATGTCAGGAACGCAGGTTACTGGTCCACAGGTTTTAGAATCAAGTACTCCAGAGTCTACTTCAGGATCACAGTCTTCAAGAGATGGGTTTGAGAAGGGAGAGTCCCCTCCATGGGACACTACTTCAGAGAGGAGGAATCCCTAGTGGCTTCAAGATACTTTGAGGGAGGCACAGGGTTCAGTGGGGAATCCCAGGTAGGTTGTGAGGGAGAGTAAACCTTCGGAGAGGTTTTGTAGGTACATTAATCTCATTTTTAAACACATTAATCTTTGCTTAACCCTTAATCTCTTGGAAATTGATTATCAAATATCGCAGATATGTTAGATAAACAGTCTTGTTTGATAGGAAAGCTCGATATTGAATATCAGGTATTGGGTATTGCACAATCCTTAAGTCATAAGAACCTTCAGTACGATTCACCTAATATGTGATAAGTACAATGATGAAAGTATGACATGATAACATATCGGGTATCAGCTATTTCGTGTGATGAGAAACTTGAGGAAGATGGATCGATAGGAGATATTTAAAGATTTATTTAATCACAAGGGTTTTCTTTGCATTTTAAAACTATTTCACTCTTAAAGAGAAACAAAATAGCATAACTTTGGTAATGGAAGCTAATAACATGGTGTTTACACATGCCAGATACCAGATATAATAAATATGCAGAACATAAATAAAATGCTAGAAATGGCAGAATAACAGTAATATATC
>JZKD02S2001592.1:16253-27138 GCA_000966675.3 Picea glauca | reverse complement strand
GTTTTCTTTGCATTTTAAACTATTTCACAATTATAGAGAAACATAATAGCACAACTTAGGTAATGGAAGCTAATAACATGGTGTTTACACATACATATACCATAGAAGTTCATTACTTACTCTACTTATGTTGATATCATGATAAGTAACACTATCACTGGTTAGGGAAACACAGTAACTAAGAAAATTGAAGTACAAGATAGGTACATAATTGCAATGAATACAGGAAATACATGAGAGTAATACTAGTGCATAAAGCCCAGTCCAAGCAATCTATGTGTATAATGATAAGGGGAATACATTGGATCAAACACACTTGTATAAGAATTTGATAAGTGTAATCATACTTACTGCTTAGGTATCTATAACTCCATATTACTATTGCTTCTATTTCACTATATCAATGGAATTAGAGCTTACTAATAATGAATTCGGTATCATGTTACATACGGGGCAATAATTGTTCATGGATATGGATTTACAGGCTATGATTGGCATATAAGGAATGGGATTAGTACAAGGTAGATAACATTGTAACTTACTTATGAATTCAAAGTGTTTATGGAAGTTATGAGATGGTAAAAGACGATTATAGGTACTATAAATGACATTTAAATGAGATTATTTTCACCATAACTTCAAAACTTGTGTATTATTCGTGAATCGCAGTGTTGATTTATTGGAAGAACCCGTGTAATCAATTATTCTTGCAACATTGGGAAATGTTCAATTCATACAAATTTTAAGTGTTAATCCTATGTTTAAACACATTAATCTTTGCTTAACCCTTAATCTCTTGGCAATTGATTATCGGATATTGCATATTTTCTAGATAAATGGTCTTGTTTGACAGGAAGGTCTGATATCTAATATCAGGTATCATGTATTGCACAATCCTTAAGTCATAAGAACCTTCAATATGATTCGCCCGATATGCAATAAGTACAATGATGACAGGCTGACGTGATGACATATCGGGTATCGACTATTTCGTGTGATGAGAAACTTGAGGAAAATGGCTCAATAGGTGATATTTAAAGGTTCATTTAATCACAAGGGTTTTCTTTGCATTTTTAAACTATTTCACAATTAAAGAGAAACATAATAGAATAACTTAGGTAATTGAAGCTAATAACATGGTGTTTACAGGCACATATATCATAGAAGTAAAAGTACAAGATATGTACATAACTGCAATGAATAAGGGAAATACATGAGAGTAATACTAGTGCAAAAATCCTAGTCCAAGAAATCTATGTGTATAATGATTAGGGGAATACATTGGATAGAAAAAATTTGTTTAAGCATGTAGTAAGTGTAATCATATTTACTACTCAGGTATATATAACTCCATATTACTATTGTTTCTATTTCACTATATCAATGGAATTGGAGATTATTAGTAATGAAATCGATATCATGTTACATACGTGGCAATAGTTGTTGATGGATATGGATTACATGTTATGATTATCATATAAGGAATGGGATTAGTACTAAGTAGATAACATTGTAACTTACTTACATACAAGGTTAGTAATGGGAATCACTCATAGGAATCAACACCATGTATCAACAAGGCTAAGTTAGTTAGAACTAGAGCCTACTATGTATATATCAATCACTAATGAGGAAAATCCATTACTTAATGTATACTACTGCTATGATGGTGTAAGTAATGCACATTGTATACATTGGCCATATCTCTTAGCTTAATGGAAATGGATTGCATAGAGTTGAGACAATAAGATCATCATAACTAGTAAGGGTTATGTAAGATGTAATGGAGATAGTACTAGCTTAATCATATCTAGCAATGTAACATATATTGTAATCTATAGCATATTTTGTTACATCATCTACCATTAGTCAACACACATGTAAGCTAAATACCTACCCTTTTACGTTTCTACGAAAATGATGGGAAAAATAGCCCACTAATTGATGGTGGTTCCCAACCAAACATTATTTCAAAGTTATCATGGAACAATTAGGTCTATCATGCATGAATGAAACAAAGAACAAGATGATCTTTAACAAAAAAATGCAACCAACTGACGATTAAATCAAAGATTTCATTGTAGTAATGAATACCCATACTAAGATCCGCACCACTTGTAATTTTCAAGTAGTAGACATAAAGTAGGAAATTACTCTAACATTTTTAGGATGAGAATGGAAACAATTAACATTAGGTTACCTCAATCTATATGGCTCCGACATGATAGTGCATTGAAGCTTAAGAAAATTGTCATTGTTAGAGATCTAAGAATTGCATCTTTTGTCAAAATTTTACCAAAATCCAATGTTTATTTTGTAGAAACTAGCCTAGGTACCTATTATGTTTTCATCGAAGAGCAGACTGTATTAGTCTTCCTCCCAGTGATGATGAAGCTGATCAATTATGGCACATGTAGTTTGACAATGCCTCTTCTAGTGAAGGTTATGGTGTTGGAATCATACTCTACTCTCCCCTAGGAAAATCTCACTCTTCTTTTTTCTTAAATTTTGAATCTACCAGTAACATACTAGAATTTGAAGCCTTATTCCTCAAGTTAGACAAAGTTATTAATTTAAGATGAAAATCCATCCATGGTTTCGATGATTTTGAACTTATTATTAACCTAGTCATGCAGATTTATTCACTAGCCAAAAATATTTTTAAACAATATACCAAACTCATGCAACATCTAATGAAAAATTTATTGTATTTCAATCTAAATTACATTCACAAAGAATTAAATGCAATTCAAATAAGCCTATTTTATATGCTCCTAATCCAAATAAACAGGATTTAAGAGATAAATTGTAATGTGTTCTTATAGTCCTATATTGTCTTCATGTGCCTAATAAGAAAGAATCATGGCAAATATTTTATCATGATGATGACATCTGTTGTTTCCCAACATATCGAGATGGATAAGTTTTCAAGTCTTCTAGAGTCATCAACTTAAAACATAATGTTTTCCCAAGGGATTAACCCCTTTGGAAAACATGTTTTTAGCTAGTGATTCTTCTAAAAAGAGCACTCCTACTAATGAATTTTATAACAGATCTTGGAACTAACAGATCTTGAAATTTTGTATATAGGGGCCTTATGTCATAGAAACATTGTCATAATTATTCGCAAAAGGTGTTCCAAGTAGTATTGCACTTGCAACAGATTTGAAAGAAGCCTCATCATCGAGTTTAATGTAACTAACTAATGCATGAAATAAATACTACACAGTGTAACTAACAATGTACATAACTAATGACGCAAGAGATGTAAATGATTTGTACCTTGTCGGAAATGCGTTGTAGATCGTGGAGGTGACCGCCCTTCAAAATTGCATTTTTTGAAGACAATAATAGGTTAAATAATTGAATAATAACTAAACATCTATGAGATTTCATTTGACAAAGAGAATTAAACGTTACATGACTAAATAATAATTAAACATGTATGACGCTATATAAATACTAAAGGGGAATACGTCATGAATGAGTTCCTCTTGGTTTTGAGAATAATTTATTCTCTACTAAACATGACCAACCACGTGAAGGTGGAATCTCGTTTGTTGTCCCACCCCTACCCCTTGCATCACTCTCAATTCCCCATACCCAATAATGCATAACAAGTAGCAAAACAAGAATTAAAGGTAAATGAAAGAAAGAAGGTACATGCATATAAAACATATAAGGTTCACGCACAAATAGCAAAAAAAAAAATTGTACAGTCAATAATTTATATTAATAAAATTTGTCCTAAAAGTATGTACAATCACTTCTTTTTTTGTTTCTTCTTCTTGATAAAATTCATGAGTAAATCATCATCACATTCATTTTGATCTTGACCTTCAACTATTGGGACCTGTTCTTCTACTGGAAGGCGATGGGTCATCTCAAGCATTGTACTACTTCTAGTGGCAGGATGTGGACGTCGATTCACTACAAGGGCATCCACTACAATAACAAAAAGCATTAAAAGGACATGATTAGTTATTATTCATAGCAGTGTTTCATTAGTAAGAATATCATTACTATGTTTTTTACCTGGAGGAGTAATCGACACCATTGGTTGGATTTTCGTCGGTTCCTCTTCTCTCCGAACACCCTCATCTACATGCTCTACCATTGAAACAAGAAAAGTTATAAATACACCATCTGAAGGAAATATTTATAATCGTCATATTATATATTTTATTTTAAAGACATGAATACTGTGATCGGTTTACGAACCACTAGTATCATGAGGTCATTTTCCACCACTATCAAAACAATTGGTGTTCCTTGCATTCTTAAAAAAAACAGACACGTAATTAATTGATGGCTTAAATCAATCGTCAATATATTTGACAAGTAAGCAACAACTACAATCTTGTCATTTTATTTACCAACTCATTTGAAGGGTCAATTTGTGTCTATGATCCCTTTCTTTGTCAATTTTCCACCACAGATTGAAAGTCGAACTTGAAGCCAAGAATCAAGTCTTATTCGGTGGTGGCAGTGTTGAATGTATTCCCCTGCATCACATGGCATAATATATGGATTTTCGCTTACTGGATTCAATTAGATAAAATTTTCATGATGATATGTATAACATGAATAAACTATTTGGTACTTATTGTTATAGCAATTTTTTCCACACTCCATGAATCTTGCTTTGATGGCCTTACCATTCCCTCTGCAGAATCAAATTTCCCTTTTTCTCATTCCAGAGTAAAAAATTCAAAATTTTGTACATATAAGCGGGCCACATTTAGACATATCGTGTATACACGGGTTCTCCATTACAACCCACATACATCGGGCTTTGTGCTCAAAAATTAAAAAATATGTTGAGTTTCCATGCCATGTCACGAGATCCATGATCCCTTACCTTCCATATACTGGAAACGCTTTGTCTCAACTCTTCAATTCCATTTGAAGGCTGTAAAATTGAAGTTGGATCATGTTGTCATTGATGCCAATGGTTTGATTGATTGATGTCATTGTTTGATGTCAAGTCATTGATTGATGTCAAGTGATTGATTGAGTGATGATTGATGTAATGTAATATGTAGTGTCCTTGATGAGAATGCATATATGGATTAATGAGTTGTCATTGATATAATGAAGAATATGGATCACCCTTGATGAGAATACATATATGGATCAATGATACATGATTGGTACATGATGCATAGTCGATGTATATGATGCATTGTTGGAAAGATGTATAGATGACCCATTATTGTCTTATCATGATTGATAAGGTGCACAAATGGATGAACTCCAAAGTGGCCCCCTTATGGTGAAATCCCTCACGGAAAGACACTTTGCGGATTGAGTTATCTTAGAAGAATGGTTGGAGGACCCATGCTTGTATGAGGAATAATGAGATGAAGATCAATGAATTTGTTGGTGAAACCATCCTAGACGGATAGTGCTTTTCCTACCATTTTTGGTGGTATGTGGAACGTCACACAACTCCTCACAGTTTGAGAGTTATGACCTTATGAAGTTGGAGGACCCCCATATGAAGGCTTGAAGCCCCCAAGGTCAAAGAAATCAAAGTGACCTAAAAGAAGAAATCATTATTTAAATGATAAAGTAAAGTGACAAAGTCAAGGTGGATTATTTAAATAATATAGAGAAGTGACAAAATCAAGAAATATTATCTAAATGATAAAGTAAGGTGACAAAATCAAGAAGGAATATTTGAATGATAAAGAATTGGAGAACTTTCTATTTATAGAAAGTGGTTAACCCTAAAATAAGGAAAATAGGTTGAGTGACCTAGAAATGGGTTAAGCAACCTAAAAGTGGGTAAATTGACCTAGAGGATGCAAGTATAAATAAGATAGCTATGGACTCTTGCATTTCACTCTTGTGTGTGGATCAATGGAGAGCTTCTAGTGAGAATATCTTTTGAAGTATTGATGGAGAGATTCTTGTGAGAGAATTTTGGTGTGGATCTCTTGAGCATGATTGAAGATCTATTTTGAGAAAGAGAGCATGAGAAGGATCTCATGGACGCATCAAAGTTTCAGCAATATCGGAGATCTTGACGGCAAAAGTCTCGGAGCTTCAGAAACCCTATTTTTTGGTGTGTACGCGGGTTGTATGTGTATAGGGTGCATATACACAAGATTTTTGTGTACAAGGTGCGTATAATACATGGTATGTTTGTGTACAAGGTGTGTATATGTGGGTTGTCTATGCATAGGGAGCGTACAGTGGATAAAATCATGGAGATTTTTGGTTGAGCTGATGACAAGTCGTTTAAGACTGAAGCAGGTTCCTGATATGCACTCTATGGGCTCAGATCTATCACTGAGACACTGGTATGGTTACATTATTGTCTTGATGGATAACATTTTTTATTGTGTTTTAAATGCCTAGGGCATTCTTGGTATGTTTTCTATGATGTGATATATGTTGGTTGATGGAGTGAGCAACACTCTTATGATTCAGTACTGATATGATGGTTGTAGTATGTCGATTGCTTATGCATGATTGAGTAGCATTCATATTGATTGGTTGTGGAGCATGAGTAAGCTATTGGAGAGCTTGGATGTATTATGATTGGCTGGTGGTCAGTTTGGACAATGAAAAATAGAAGAGAATGATAAATTGGTTGTAGAGGATCTGAGTTGATTTTGAAGGAAAAACCCTAATAGCTTAGAAGGTATACGCAGTTTGTAGTACTAGTTGATAGCGTATACACAGGTTGTAGTACTGCTTGGGTGCGTATACACGTGGTTTGTACTACTGGTAGGGCGCATACACATGCATGATGCACTACTGACAAGTCACGTACCTGTTGCAGATTGACATCTGTTGAGGATTGTTGTCTCATCTCAGTTGATGTTGAGAGTGTAAGTTGAGTCTTGCATTATAGAGCTGGTGCTCTTGTACAATTGTACTCTATTCAATTGTTGCTGATAAACCCCCAGATTATTGTCCATAATAAAAATAAAATTGTACATACATACATGTTGTGTTCTTTATGTTCCTTGTGGTAATGACTTGTTGATGATATATTGTTGATATGTGCTCACATCTAACTGGTTATAAATGACAACAATGAGTAGTGAGTAAAGTGTTGAATGCTAACTAAAGAGTTTTGTGTAAGAGGGAAGTTTGGGAAAAAGAGCCCCACACTCATTCACCCCACCTCTAAGTTTGGTAGGTGTGTCCAACAATTGGAATCAGAGTGGGCCTTCACTACAAGAGTTAACAAGCTTGAAGGAGATCCATAGACACACAAATGGATGATGAAGTTCCAATCCTTGATGAGGAAAACTATTATAATTGGAGAATAGAGATGAGAATATATTTGAAGACAATGGGAGAAACAATTTGAAAGGCATCCATTGGTGGATTAGTTCCATTGAAGAACAAGTCAAAGTTTGCAACTCAAAGGGAAGGAAAGAAGAATGATGCATTGGCTCTCAAGACCATTCTTAGTGGACTTTCAAGCCCTATCAAAGAGAGAATGGGACACTGCACTTCCACCAAGGATCTATGGCTAAAGCTAGAGGAGACATATCAATAAAAGAAAGAAGATGTTGAATACCACTCTGTCAAGATTATCAAAGGTAAAGAATCTTTAACTCTTGATTGCATATGTGATGATTTTAAAAGAATTTCAAATGAAGGAAAAGAATCATGTGATGATGTTGGCAAGAAGGAAGATATTAAAGGAATTTCAAATGAAGGAAAAGAATCATGTGATGATGTTGGAAAGAAGGAAGATATTGAAGATACATCAAATGAAGGTAAAGAATCTCCAAAGATTCTTGATTGCAATGATTCAAAATGTGACGATGTTGAATTTTTCTCAAGTGAAGAAAATGATCTAGAAACAATTTGTGTAAAGTTTGATGATAGTTATCCCATGGAAAGAATATAAAAAAATCTATTAGAACTTCAAAAGGAAATTGAAGAAGGTTTATATAGATATAGAAGTGATCATTTTCATACACACTATAACTATCTTTCAGATAACACTAAGAAGTTTCTTAGGAGGAATCAAAGATACATCTTGAAGTTAAAGGGAATGCTCAAAGAACAAGAAAATAGTTCTAAGACTCAATTATGAGAAAATGAAGAAGAGATCACAAGACTAAAGAATGAAAAAGAAGATATGAAGGTAGAGGATGAGATTAGCAAAAATTTTGAAACTATTGTCCATCTGAAGACCCAAATTGAAGAAGCCAAAAGGGTAGAAGAATTTTTGAAGAATCAAATTAATGAAAAGGAAGATTCATGTCATAAGTTAGAAGCCGAAATTGTTGACCTTAGAAAGAAGGTAGAGAAGTCAAACAAATTCTTGAATAGCTCAATAATCTTGGATGAGATATTAGAAAGTCAAAGATCACCATGTGATAAATCAGGTCTTGGGTACAAAAAGGAAACTACACATGCTGAAGCAAGCACCTCAAAGGAGCATGAGGTAAGTCCATCAAAGAAGGAAGACAATGTTGCAAAGCAACCATCTACGGAAGACAAAGAAAATTTCAAAAGAACAAAGCAAGAAATACATCAAGAAGCCATTCTTGGGACACCAAAGCAAAGGTATGAAAGTGTTTTCCATGGGCATTGCTATTCATGTAATGGATATGGTCACAAAGTTTTTAAATGTAGATCTTATGAAATGAGATATAATGGAAGATTTCATAACACCATGAGGTGTTGGAGATGTGATCAAGTAGGACATATTGTTGTTCACTGTAACACCATGAGATGCTACAACTGTAATGGATTTGGCCACAAATCCCAGGAGTGCTGGAACACAAAAAGAAAGTCTGTGATGAGAACTTCACATAGCATGGATAGAAGAAGGAATGAAGTAAGGAAAGGAAACATTTTGAAAAGATGGATGCTTAGAGCTCAAGTTCTAAGGAGAAGAGACACCTACAAAAGTGGGTGAAGAAGACAGGGCATCCAGAACAGAATGAAAGACTAAAGGAAAGCTCAAAAGTGTCATCTACTAAGGTATGTGCAGGTGACAGTGGTGACAATCGCGTACATATGCAGGCTGACCTTGAATAGGTCACGTACATACACGATCTGTTGTGCAGCAAGCCGCATATATGTGTTAAAGCCTTGGGAAAAAGGTAATGCACATGGCTTGGAGTTTGATGTTATGGTATAACTCTGTGATGCAAGGTCTAACATGGTTTATTGTAGGTTCTGACACTGTTTGTTGCAGGTTTTCATGGTTCTATATTAGATCATGTAAGGTAACTATGAAAGATAAATCTTGGGTGCATGTCATTAACCCATGAGTATGAATTGATGTTGATCTGTTGGGGTACATGGCTGGTACATATTTGAGTTTCACTGATATATCTTATGATATATTATTGGAAGCACATGATGGATATCATGGTGCATGCATTTTGCATGTGATTGGGCTACAAATTGAGACATATAGTTGGTGAAGTTGATGAGATGATCATTTTGTACATCATTGTTGATCTATAGTTGATGCATAATTGGTACTTTTATAGTACATTGGTAGAGGCACCTACTAGAAGTTTGATTGGCACATGTTTTATGGAGGATTTACATGTATGGGATTCATCATTTTTGTAGTGTTGGTGCATGATGGTGTAAATGTTTTGGTGCACTCATATATGGAATATACTTGATGATACTATGTTGGTGGTATTACTTGATTAGCACAACAATTGATATTTGTTTGATACATGGCTATGGCACTTGGTTCATGATGGAGACATATCATGAGTGATATGATACATTGTTTGGCATGTTGGTAGATGCACATGGTTGACATATTGGTAGATGCACATGTTGGCATATTGGCAAAGGCATATGATTGATATATTCCATGGATGATATTTTTTTGGCACATTGCATGATGTTGATGTACATGGATGATGTACATAGGTGTTGTGCATGATGAGCACACATTTTGGTACAGGATGTACTTGGTTGATATTTTTCTCATGATTCTCTATTTCATTATTGACATATCTTTTGCTTCATGATGCTTGGTATGACATGAGTTTCATGCATAAACAGGTCCAAGGATCGTCATATGGTATCATATTATTCATCTTACAAAGAAGATAGGGGGAGACATACCCATAGGGGGGGTCATTCGTCTTCTCATGATTCTAGGAGGAGATATTTATCATATGCATACGTAGAAAAGAGCCCTATATTTGAAGAAAGAGCACATAGGCATAATTCCAGGAGGAGCGATGGTCACAGGGGGAGTATGTTCGATGTATCTTCAACAGTTACATCAGAGTGATATACCTTTTTCAAAAGAGGAGATATTATTCAGAGGAAAGTAGGGGGAGCAGCCCCAAGAAGAGTTCAAGCAAGGGGAGCATCCCCAAAGAGGAAAATGGCCCTTTTCCATTGATGTCAAAGGGGGAGAGTTAATCACATTGATGTGATTGATGTTTATTGATGGAGAGAGAGAGTCACATTGACTATTGATGTAGAGCATGCCTTATCTACATTTTGACATCAATAATTGGTAATTGGTGTTGACATCAATGTTGGTATTGCCATCAATGCCAAAGGGGGAGATTGTTGGATCATGTTGTCATTGATGCCAATGGTTTGATTGATTGATGTCATTGTTTGATGTCAAGTGATTGATTGATTGATGATTGATGTAATGTAATATGTATTGTCTTTGATGAGAATGCATAGATGGATCAATGAGTTGTCATTGATATAATGAAGAAGATGGATCACCCTTGATGAGAATTCATATATGGATCAATGATACATGATTGGTACATGATGCATAGTCGATGTATATGATTCATTGTTGGAAATATGTATAGATGAATCATTATTGTCTTATCATGATTGATAAGGTGCACAAATGGATGAACTCCAAAGTGGTCCCCTTATGGTGAAAGCCCTCACG
>JZKD02S2001581.1:24750-39194 GCA_000966675.3 Picea glauca | reverse complement strand
TCCAGATATTATGTGGATTATTAATTTTATTTTATCATATCACAATCATATATAAATATATCAGTGCTTGACCTAACTTTTTATATGTATGATTTAGCTGATATATATATAGTTTGGTGATTGACGTGGCTATTAATTGCAGAATAGTCCAGATATTATCTGGATTATTAATTTTATTTTATCATATCACATCTTTTTATTGCAGAATACTTGAGAGATTCAAAATGCTTTTGAAGTTGAAAAAGTCCCATTCACATTAGCGCAGCCGGAGGAGCCGTAAGAGATCGAAACAGAAACCACGAATAGGCGTGGTTGAAAAAATAAGAAGCAAATTAGAAATCCCCACTCGCATGAAAAACCGAAAAGCAAGGAACATTAAACATTATTTTTATAAACATGTTGCGAGCGAGATTAGTAATCAATAATGTATAGTCAAGTAATTATTATTATTTATTTTTTAACTATATAATAAATTATTATTATTATTTACATATAGGTTAAAGGGATTATATTTCTTCCTTACAACAATTATTTAGTGTTAAAGTAAAACTGGGTAGAAGAACCAATAACTATGATTAACTATGAAAGCTTTTTTGATGACACATTTTTAAGTTTTTGGTAGATTTAAGGTGGTTATAGATTGGATGAGGGGTAGTTAATCTTTATGATGATGATGTATATTTAAGTTTTTGAACTCTAAGGTGCTTATAGATGGGATCAGAGGTGGTTGTAATATGGAAAATTTATGTTTTTGAAACGAGGTAGAGAATTTTTCTAGTTTAAAATATGTATGTGAATCTTTCATTGGATGATTGTATGAGGCTATGGTGTGAGAGTGTTAATCTAAAGTTTTTTAGAGTTTTACCTTTCATTATTGTATGGGGTATTTGGCTCACGAGGATGCCAAGGTTTTTGAATACAAGCTTATTACACCAATAGAGTGTGCTACTCAAGGTTTTTTTGAATACAAGCTTATTACACCAATAGAGTGTACTACTCAATGTTTGAACATCCTCTCTTGATTTAAGCAAACAAAAATACAAAGCCCTTTACACATGTTGTGGAAGAAATGGATAGGTGTGCTTAGGCTTACTTTGATTTTGTTGCTCAAGGTGAACCTCAAGTTTGTGGGGCAGGTGGTATACTATACTTGAGGGATGCTCATAGCTTAAAGTTTAATATTAGGTTAGGAAGAGGAACAGATAATTTTGTTGAATTTATGACGTTGTAGTTGGTTTGCAAAAATTTGGAGATTCAATGATAGTCATTATTATTAATTGAATGAGGGGGGTCAACACACTAGAAAAATTCTTCTTAACACCCATCTTTTAGGAGATCAAATCCATTGAAATTGTTTTTAAATATATTTATTTTCAACATGTCTAGAGGGAAAGGAAAAATCTAGTTGATGGGGTCTCAAAGGATAGCTTATCAATGTGTTCAAGTCATTGGAATATTTGGGAGATTGAGGATAGTCAATCCTCAAACCATGATCATCTTCCTTTTCTTTGATTTGCCACATATGGTATTAGTCACTCTATTATCAATTTTTGATTAAATGGACATTCGTAGACATACTTTGCTCGATTTTTTATGGCTACTTTGTATAATCTATGTTCTCATATGAGCCCATCTTTAATTACTGAATTTTCTAAGTTGGTCTTTGACTCTATCAGTGAGATATGTATGGCCACGTAGGAGGAGTTACTTTTTCCTCTTTGTATATGTATGTTTTGTTGGGGTAGATAAGTATAGTGAGATGTTTTGGTTGCTTCTGAATCTAGAGATCCTGATGAAGATTTATTTTTCAAACATGTTGTGTATCATATGAGGAATGTAATTTTGTTATATTAACAAAATTACATTTTCTTTGAAAAATTTGTATCTAGGGCTATATTTGAACAAGTCTTTAATTCCAAATTAGTGTTTTAATCAATGCCTTGTACATGTACATGTGTATAGAGAGTGCAATGGAAATAAGTACTTGGTATCTAGTGGAAACAAAAGCACTATTTTTTGTTCTCTTTTTGTATTACTCTTTATGAATTGGTTAATGTTGTTCCAAATAGTTTCTCTTTCTATCTATTTTGTAATTGTTTTTGAGATCTCTTCGAAGACTGTAATAACCTGAGTATTTTTCTGATCTGTGACTAGTTCTATTGTAAAATGTCTTGCCACTTTGTGGGATTTTCTATGACATGTGTGTGTCTGTGTGTGTGTGGAGAGAGAGAGGGGATGGGTGGGTGAAGGATAAATATGAGGTGTGTCTAGCTTCTTTCCATGTATTAGATCACTCTGAGAAGGGACCTTGAAATGTGAACATCATGTGCAATATGTATTTTTGTTTTTACAAATGAATAAAATTTATTGTTTTCTAAGGGAAAAATAAATAAATAATAATGATTATTTAATTTTAAGCTAACACAATAAATTGATGTATGATTTTGATTGTTTAATCTATGAAGGTGTACATACCCTACCCCTTCTAGATTAATTAAACCTTGTGACCTCCAATAAGTAAACACATGTTCTTAACCCTTATGCCCATCATAATGTATCATTATCATTATTGATATTTTGATATGAATCCATGTACTAGAATTCAAAAAGATATCTCTAAGGGGGTTACTAATACTTTGGTATGAATCCATGTACTAGAATTCAAAAGGATATGTGTAAGAGGGTTTCATGTTCACTTATTTGTTTATTTACTCGAACTAGTCACTATTTCGGTAGAAATTGTTTCTCCAAAGATGTTGTCATTGGCCAATCAATACTCTTTAAAAAAGAAGGTAATAGATAAGTTGTAGGAAGAACATAGTCAGAAAATGACATTATATCAATGTGACACCAGCTCGATGATTACTTACACATATATCAACTTGATGATTTGATGACCTCCCAGCCTGTTTGTCCCATAGGTGCATATTTTATAAATATCTCTGTTGCAGTTTCAGAATTTGAACTGCTCCATGAGTCTTCTCACAGGCCCAATTTTCCTGCTCTAATAAAACTCTCAATTCTCTGTTTCATGCACCCACTGTTGTGCTCTTTATTCAACACTCAAAACCAGGTGCTCATTCATTCGTGACCAAGTGCTAAACCTACACTTATCAGAATTAGCACGAATACTTCACAAACCAACTCTATATTTCCATATGACCAAGCACTGAATACCCTCAGAAATTTTCCACTTTCAATTCTCACTATTGATCGTCATTAGATGGACAATCCATATCATGTCTTTGAATATTGTATTTGAGCTATGGAATGGATCTCCAAAAGTTTACTCTGATGGACGATTGATCTTCTCTAGATCTCTTCTCCGATGGAAGGATTTGATTTATTGTCGGAATTCCTTTCACTCCCCTTTTGATCCTATGGACAATCTCTCTAACACTGCCATATGGACTGCTAATGGATGCAACATTCTGATTACTTCTACAGCGTCAATCTTTCGCCTTTGGTCTCCACCCTTGATATGGATTCCTTTGTATCAGAGTATTATCGTCGAACTTACTCTAGGTTGCTCTGATGGTCAGACTTCAAACACAAAACAACCTCTACTGTTGATCATTCACAATCGACGGTCACCAATGGATCACCCTCTATCGTTGATCTATCATAGTCAATGGTCATGATTTAATATTCCTCATTCCACTACAACCTTGTCTTTGTCAGTCAAGTTGCACATGTCTCCTTTCCATTTGTGGATCCAACAGTCACATGTCCACTTCACATTCGTGGATCCAAATCTCACATGTCCACTTCACATTCATGGATGTCAATTTCCATGTGTATCCATCAACCACCACATGTCGTCTTTGGAATCATTGATCTATTTAACTCCGGATATATCTCAATCATTGATCGGTGTCGCACTCAATCGTTGATTTGGATCACCCTGAACAAATCTAGACCATCTGTCAAAGTCTCTCTTCCATCAATCTGGGCCATTGGTCGTACTTCTCTTCATCGGAGTATCCTTTCGACTTTGAATAACTAACTCTGAAAGGATCCTCTCATTGTTTCAAACTCCAAATGAATATTGATGTTGATTGTTGATCTGAACTATTAACGGTCAAGATTACCTCTAGGTTTCAGGACTTAATTCATTCTGAAAGACTATTGATCTCAGTTGTTGATCCTTCAGTGATCAATAGTCACGATTGGATCTTCTCTTCTCTACAATTCTAATCCTGGCCATCCAAACTTTAACACATGAACAAGGTTTTGGTTCGATGAATCTACGATCATAGTTGATTCTTTATCCTGATTTGACGGTTATTGTTCATTGACTCCTGCAAAGGATTTAATTATATTCTTCAAAGGTATCCAACTTGACCTTTAATTCGCCTACATACAGACTGGAGTTTAGCTTTGCTCATCCATGATTCAACTGCTTCTTATCAGGATCATCGATCTCTTCTATGATCGATGATTGAGGACCATGATCTAACCTCCTTCTTTGAATGAGATTTCTAACACAGTTAAGTCCCAAAACCTACAACAAATATTCTAAGAGTCTGATATGAACTTTAATCATTCAATACAGTCATACTTCCACACTGAAAGGGATATTTAACTTCACACTGACACAAAGATCCATAAAAACACATAGATACCTATTAATGAATCTGTACACAAGGCCCTTCTTTCCATCCTGACCTGATTTACAATTAATTTGGCCTCTAGTTTGGACTTTGGCCATACTTGGTGTTGATTTTTACTTCATAGGAAATTAATTAGATTAGTATTATTTTACTTTTAACCATTAGCAAAATAACTACATATAAAGGATCACTGAAAGAATAACATCCACAACATACACAAGATTTATCCCGGGAAAACCCTCTAAGGGAAAAACCCAACAAACTTCCTCAATATAGATTCACCAGCCAAGAACATTGCTTCTCTCTAAGAGAGAACTAACAAAGCAGAATATCCTCCTCTAACCCTTGACTACACTTAACCAAGAGATACCCAAGAGATAAACCAAGAACTTCCACAACGTCACCTCCTAGCTACAGTAGCATCTCCCTCTAATACTTGCACACTTCCTCTTCTTAGCTGCAGAACTAGTGTGTGTGTACAAATGAGGCACTGACCTCCTTTATAAATAGTAGTCTAGCCAGCCTAAATTTATGTCTGGGTCGACCTGTCACTTTACTCTTTTATTTTTCATTTTACTTGTCAAGGAACAATAGGGCCTACTTTTACAAAGGAACAATAGGATCTTCTTAACAAATATAATATAATAATATTCTTTAGGGTTTTGACTTGATCAAATACAATAAGGACATCTTCTGAAGCTACTCAATCTTCAACACTCCCTCTTAAAAAAATGAATTTTGGATCATTTTGGCACCATTATTTGAGACCTATTCCAATGGATTTCTCTCTTCACCCTTATCGCGGTCATAACTATCATTTTTCAACAATTTGTTTTTTTTCTCGTGGACCTAACCCCCTTCCAACATCCTTATTTGGGATTTACCCCATTGGATTCCACTCCTCGCCCTGATCATTGTGATACACTTCACCCATAACCCATTTTTGTGTGGTACCACCGGCCCCTTTTCGTGTCCCCTCTTCATCATGGCCCATACCCGCATCCAAGACTTGGAAGCTCGCTCAATACCTTGCACTCTAATTTCATAGAAACTCAACAATAAGTGAGACAACTCAACGCCAATATTGCCACCATCAATAAAAACATGCATTCATCCATCACCACAATAATCGTGGAACTCAAACAAGACCTCAAACAAGACATTGCTACCCAGATTGAATCCATCACTACGATGATCTACGCCAAGCTGCATATCCCTGCATATCTTCCCTCATCTGACCCACCTTTGCATATCGAAGGTGAAACTTCCTCTCATTCCCAAAATTTCTAGCCCCATCACTTTCAGCGTGACCTACGCCTTCTGCATGTGGATGTGGCCAAATTTGATGGCTTGAATCCCATTAGTTGGGTAAATCAAATGGAACATTATTTCTCTTTGTATGGCATTATAGATGAGTTGGCCAAACTCCGATATGGTGTTCTCCATCTAGATCAAGAATGTTGGCAATGGTGGCAATGGAGAAAAAATGGCTACCAAGGGTATGTGGCTTGGACACACTTTGTGGCAAAGATTTATGAACTCTTTGACACTAACACCAACCATTTAGGTCATTTGACAAAGTTGAAACAATATGGCATAGTGGAAGACTTTATAGTTTCTTTTGAGCGACTGGCTTTTCGTACAGAGGGCATGTTTGATGCTTTTTTTCAAGAATGGTTTATCAGTGGCCTCAAGGATGAGATTTGTGCCCATGTCCTCATGGCTCAACCTCAAATTTGGGTGGACGCTAGTAAAAGAGATAAGGAAGCACAACAGGTTGTATCTTCTCAAAACCGAAAACCCTCATTTATTCCTTGAATTAAACTAGTCACTCCCACTCCTCCTTCTACTCCATTAAATATCCATAAATTGACCAAGGACGAAATGGTTGAACGCCAACTCAAATGTCTTTGTTATAATTGTGATGACAAATATTTTCCTAGGCACAAGTGTAAGGAACAAAATATTTTTATGGCCATCTTGGAGGATGTTTTGGAAGAGGATGTTGAGGCTCCCCTTGTGTTCATGTCACCTGAACCCACTGACATGACCCCTCCCTCAGACCCTCCTGAAGTAGAACCAATCATTTCCCTAAATGCTCTCACTGGCTTCTCTACTCCCCAAACCCTCAAGCTAATTGGTTACATTAAGCATAGGAAGGTCATCATTCTTGTTGATAGTGGAAGCACCCATAATTTTATTCATCGCCGCATTTCCCAAGAAACTAATTTCTATATTTGTGTCGTCAATAATTTTCAAATCATGATTGTCAATGGTAGGTCCACAAAATATGGAGGGTGTTGTGAAAATGTGTGTCTCCAAATTGGTGAATACAACCTGAAATCTCATATGTTTGCTATCGACATGTGCGATTGTGACATTGTGTTGGGTGCATAATGGCTAAGGACTTTGGGTCCCATTCTCATGGATTTTAAGGAATTAACCATGCAATTCGACCATGAGTGCCAACAATATAAGTTCTAAGGCATCATTGTCGGTTCCTTGGAGGTCATCAGTTCCCATCGCATGGAAAAGCTGCTCAAAAAAGGTCATTATGGCATTATTTCCCAACTCCATGCCATACAAACAACTAAGACACCCTCTGTGTTGTAGGACCTCCAATCCATCCTCTTTAAACATCAAGTGGTTTTTTCCACTCCCCAGGGACTCCCTCCTTCCCGTGGTGTTCATGATCATTCCATTCCCCTTTTCCCAGGAATCCTTCCTCCCAATATTCGTCTCTATCATCACCCCTTTTCCCGAAAAAATTAAATTGAGAAAATTGTTCAAGAACTGCTCAATGCAGGTGTTATCCGCCCTAGTATGAGCCCCTACTCTTCTCCTGTGGTCATTGTCCTTAATAAATAAATTTATTGGCACATGTTTCCTGACTTCCTCGCTCTCAACAAACTCACCATTAAAGACAAATTTCCCATTCCTATCATTGATGACCTCCTGGATGAATTAAGTGGCGCCCAGTTCTTTACTAAAATTGATCTTCATTATGGCTACCACCAGATTCATATGAAAGAGGCATACATTCCTAAGACTACATTTCGAACTCATGAGAGCCACTATGAGTTTTTGGTCATGCCCTTTGGCTTGTGCAATGCTCCCTCAACTTTCCAAAGCCTCATGAATCATGTCTTTCATCCTTTTCTCCATCATTTTGTCTTAGTTTTCTTTGATGATATCCTCATCTATAGTAAAACCTGGATATCTCATCTTGCTCATGTGGATCGAGTTCTCCATCTACTCTCTTAGCACCAACTTTTCCACAAACAATCTAAATGTTCTTTTGGCGTCTCGAAAGTCGAGTACTTGGGTCATCTTGTTGGCAAGGCCAATGTCAGGGTGGATCCTAAAAATATTGAAGCTATGCAAGCTTTTTCTCACCCAAATACTCTGAAAATCTTGCATGGATTTATGGTTTTAACAGGTTATTATCACAAGTTTGTTAAGAATTATGGAAAGATTGTGGCGCCTGTCACTACTCTCCTTAATAACAATTCTTTCACTTGGACTCCAATAGCTACTCAGGCTTTTCAAAACTTGAAGATGGCCATGTGCACCACTCCAATCCTAGCCCTTCCTGATTTCACAAAGACCTTTGTCCTGGAATGTGATGCTTCCGGGAAAGGAATTGGCACCGTCCTAATGAAAGAGGGTCGACCTCTGGCATTTACCAGCAAACAAATGTCAGAGCGAAATTTGGGCAAAGCAATCTATGAAAAGGAAAGGTTGGTTATTCTGCATGTCATGGATCTTTGGCACCCTTATCTATTGTGGAAACGCTTCCAAATTAAGACAGATCATCAAAGCCTCAAGTATTTTCTGGAACAACGCCTTTCCTCCCAAGAGAAACAAAAATGGGTGACTAAGCTCTTTGGATATGCTTATGAGATCATTTACAAGAAAGAAAAAGACAATGTGGTTGTTGATGCACTTTCCAAAAAATATGAAGATGAAGGGTCCCTTTTTTCTCTCTCCTTCATTGTACCAGATTGGCTTCAAGTTGTTTGCCAGGAATGGCTACACGATCCCAAAAGTTCGCATTTGATACAACAATTGTAGTCCAATTCTCCAGTATCCCCAGGGTACTCTTGGCTCAATGATGAGCTTCGATACAAAGGTCATTTGTATTTAAGTAAATAGTCAAAACTTAAATCCATAGTACTTTTTGAGCTTCATGCTACACCCACCGTTGGGAACTCCGGGTTTACCAAAACCTATGACAGGGTCAAATGTTCTTTTTTCTGGGATGGTATGAAACAGGACGTTCGTAATTTTGTGTTTGAATGTGATGTGTGTCAACGCAACAAGGGAGAAATAGTCAATTCTCCTAGCACACTACGACCACTTCTGATTCCACCTTCTATTTGGCGGGATATTTCTATGGATTTTATTGTAGGATTACCCAAACCGGGTAATAAATCCATTATCATGGTGGTAGTTGATCATCTTTACAAGTGTGCTCATTGTTGTGCTCTTCAACACCCATTTACTACATCCATTGTGGCTCAACTTTTCATGGATCAGGTCTTCAAGCTTCATGGCATGCCGTATTCTATTGTTTCTGATCGCAACCCAAATTTAACCAGGAATTTTTGGCAAGAATTGCTCAAGCTCTAAGGCACCCAATTGCATCTCAGCACTGCTTATCAACCCCAGACTGATGGTCAAACTAAAGCTGTCAACAAGTGTTTGGAAACATATTAGAGTTGTTTTGCATCAGAAAGGAAAAATCAATGGGCTCAATAGGTACCACTAGTTGAATGGTGGTACAACGCTTCTTACCATACAGCTACCTACATGACTCCTTTTGAAGCAGTATATGGACAAAATCCACCTTCAGTTCTCTCGTATTTTCCAAGTGTCTCGAAGGTCCAAGCGGTTGACCAAACACTTGTAGTTTGGGAGGCTATTCTCTGAACCCTCGAAGAGAATTTGGTCATGGCTCGGAATCGCATGAAGCAACAAGCAGATCAAGGTCGCTCTGAACGCCAATGTGCAGAAGGGGATCAGGTGTTTCTTCAACTGCAACCTTACAAGAAAAATTCCCTCAAGGCTTACCATTGTCAAAAATTGGTGCCCAAATTTTATGGTCCTTATACAGTTCTCAAGCATGTGGGACATGTGACCTATCAGTTATCTTTTCCCAGTCATTCTAAGCTCCATCCTGATTTCCATGTTTCTTTCTTAAAGAAGGTTTGGAACTAAGTTCCAAACTCAAACCAACCTTCCTAAGTTGGACGAAGAAGGCTCCATTTGGCTACATCCACAAGCAGTTTTGGACCAGTGTGAGTGTCGTCTGCGTCAATGAACCATCAAGGAAGTGTTAGTCCATTGGAAAGATACAACTCCAACGAATGCCACTTGGGAACCAACTACCATTCTGCAGCAATTTCCTCATCTCAAGCCTTGAGGACAAGGTTGTTTTTAAGGGGGGGGACATATTAGGGACTTAACCCCTCACGTAGGTAGAATAATATATTTCCATGTAATAAAGGTCAATATTAATAAGGCCTAGCAATAAGGAAGAATAAGTCCAATGTAAGAAGACCTAATAGAAGCTTTTGCTTCTAGAAGGATCTTCCTCTAGATTGTTCTTTTGATAGACATATTTAGTATAAATAGGAGTAGAGGGTATGAGAAGTTTTATCTTAGATATTATTGTAATAGAGCTCTGCTCTACTAGAGGTTTTCCCCTGGAAGAGGCAAGTGAACATTGCTCTCAGTAATCAAAGTTCTCTTTCTGGTGTTATTCTGGTATCATTTTGGTATTATTGTGGTGTTGTTCTGGTTATATTGTTGTTCATCTTCCATTTCTAGCTAATTATTTATGTTCTACTTGATATTTTATATCTGGAATATTACACACATGCTACCAAGTATTCAATAAGAAAACTTTTCAAAGATTGCTATCACAACTATCATGTTTACTTGTAATGTGGCAGTTATCAAACTTGATATGTGCAAATTTGAATCTTATCAACTTAATCAATCAAACCTGGAACCTGGAGTCTTGTCCTCAAGAATGAGCATTGTTGATTTTCTTCTGAGTCTCCTTCACTCAAGATGACAATTATTCTCTTCAACTTGTCCTTTGTACTAAGATAATATGTTCTCTTGACAGAAATCTGAGTTAGATAATAAAATATATAATCTCAACCTTAATTAATCTAATACTTTGACTTTAATTTTGACCAATGGTTAGTATGATAGTCATAACTTCAATAGATCAAAATACAACCTAGATGTTCATAGTATCACAATAATTCCATAACAAATAGAGGAATATCAAAATAATCAAACTTGGGGTGCATTGTTCCTCTAAATGTGTTGTATATGATATCCTTCTAGATCTACGATTGTTGTTTGGAAAAAATATCTCTTCTCCTACAAATACCCTTAAGATAATGATACAGTTTAAATATATGTAAGTACATACCTCTGAAAGTATCTCCAGGTAGTGGCACCATCCGACAGCAATGGAAAGCAATAACGAACCTCTAAAAATTCAAGGGTGCTTCAACTTGTAATTTAAAGGTAGCTAGAGATTTGTTAGGGTAAAGCGCACTAGGAAAATAGTACCAACACTTCACATAGACTTTCACTGCAACTAGTACTGCAATTGGAAAACAAATGGCATGAAGGAACTGACACAAAGGAACCGGTACTGCAAACTTAGGGTTTTATGAGGAAACCCTAATTTTTCAAACTTCAAATTTTAGAATTCTTATCCAAGGACTAGGTGTGCCCTCCTAGGGAGAGCTCCTAGATGGTGTTACTTTTCCCAGCGTCCTCCAAAAAGGTGGATGACATCACCTTTTAGGGTTTATGTAGAAACCCTACTATGCAGAAACCTTAATTTCTGAAATTTGTCCAAAACTGAAAAATTGTTCCAGGGAAAAGGTGTGCTAGGGTTAGGAGAGTATTCTTATTTCCTTAGCTTCTTCAGCGAGTTCTTTTGTGCTATGAAAATTCCTTCTTTATGGCCCTTTCTGATACCATGTTGATTTTTATGTCTTAGGAAATTAATTAGATTAGTTTTATTTTATTTTTAACCATTCGCACAATAATTGCATATAAAGGATGACTGAAAGAATAACATCCTCAACATACACAAGACTTATCCTAGGAAAACCCTCTAGGGGAAAAACCCAACAAACTTCCTCAATATAGATTCACCAACCAAGAAGAATTCCTCTCTCCAAGAGATAGATAACAAAGCAAAAGATCCTCCTCTAACCCTTGACTAGGGAAGGGTAGCGCACCACTTAACCAAGAGATACTCAAGAGATAAACCGAGAACTTCCACAACATCACCTCCTAGTTGTAGTAGCATCTCCCTCTAAGACTTGTGCACTTCCTCTTCTTAGTTGCAGAGCTAGTGTGTGTGTACAAATGAGGCGTTGGCCTCCTTTATAAATAGTAGTTTGGTCAGCCTAAAATTAGGTCTGGGATGACCTGTCACTTTACTCTTTTATTTTTCATTTTACTTGTCAAGGAACAATAGGGTCGACTTTTACAAATGCACAATAGGGTCATCTTAAAAAATATAATATAATAATATTCTTTAGGGTTTTGACTTGGTAAAATACAATAAGGACATCTTCTGAAGCTACTCAATATTCAAAACTTGGCCCTTTTCACACACACTTTCTACCTTTCCCTATCTCTGTCTACACACCCCCTCAATGCCCTTAGGCTTACAATAATAAACCAAGGAAATATGAAACTCGAATTGGTTCAAATCCACAAAATCCTCTACTAACAAATTCCTAGGATCTCTAAGACCCACAATATCCTCATGAGATCTAAATATCAACCTAAGTCCTCACAACTCTCGAGAAGAAACTTAATTACATGTATTCCAACCCAACTAATTCATTCTCCTAGAATTCCAATAAAACAAAGGAATTTACAAATAATTAAGAATTAGGGAACCCACTCCCTTAGTAAAACAAAGACCTCTAGGCCTAGTCAAATGTAATTGACTTTCGAGGAAAAATGCTCCCGCATCATGATTACTTACATAGAAAATAAATGGTGCCACCAAGAAAAAATATTTATGTATAAAAAACATTTACTTTGTTAATTCAAGCTAATTTGTCATCAATGAGCAATGGAAACAAAAAGATGGAAAAATATAAACGATGAAGAATGTATAAGCTTACTTTGCAAATAAGGAAAACTTGAAGATTAGGACCATGTCATAATTTACATTATCCTGTGTATAAAGAACACAAAATCACTCAATTCAACATGAAGATTTGAATAATCAGCATAACACACACACACACATAAAATGTTTTAGAATATATAAAAAAAAAAATAGTATATTGCAAGTTGAGACATCCTTCATATGCAAAGTATCAAAGCTAAAAATGTAGATTTTTATAATTCTTGGACTTATAAATCCTACAAAATCTCTCATAATCATAAATAAAAATATTCTACTATATTATATTATATAATTCTTAGTTATAACATCTTTGAAAATATCTAATTAAAGTAGTAAGGTATTCACAACTACTTAGTTAACCTTTCCAATTCTTTGTTAAGCTTGTACTATTTTTAGATCTAATAAGTGGCTTACTTTCAAGTGATAAATGTGTATCCTCAATTTGTCGTTGAACTTGTATCCTCAATTTGTCCATGATTTTGTGTAGTTTTTGTGCTTTTATGGTCATACGTATAATAATCCTATCCCAATAATGAACATGTTTGGTAAGTTCATAGTAGTACACAATTGTTGTCCAGTGGTACATAACCACCTCTATAGTAGTACACAATTGTTGTCCAGTGATACACAATCACAGCCAGTGGTACACACCCACCGTAGTAGTACACAACTACTGTCGAGTGATACACAATCACTATCAATGGTACACAACCAATGTAGTAGCACACATCTATTGTCCAGTGATACACAATCATCGCCAATGGTACAAAACCACCATAGTAGCACATAGCTATTGTCCAGTGATACACAATCATCGCTAGTGGTACACAATCACTGTAGTAGCACACAACTATTGTCCAGTGACACACATTCACCACCAGTGGTACACAACCACCGTAGTAGCACACAACTATTGTCCAGTGATACACAATCACTGCCAGTGGCAGAAAACCACCGTAGTATCACACAACTATTGTCCAGTGACACATAATCATTGTCAGTTGTACACAACCATCGTAGTAGCACACAACTACTGCCATAGTATTACTACTATGTTGTGATGTTTCTCCTCTCCCAATAATCTTATTCACACCTAACCACCTTGTTGACCGCCCATTTAGCACCGGTGGTCAACTCATGTTCTATGAAGAGATGTATTGTCGGATGCATTATTATTGAAGATCTTTTGGTTCTACAGGGTTGTGTTTGACCCAACACTTATTTTTGTACTTGGAATTTCCACACCCCTACGTGGGTTAATAATGTAATAGGTCTGCATGAGTCATGTCTAGGTCAGTTACCTTGGCATCAGTTCACTGGGAGAGTTCCTTTCACCGAGGGTTTTTTATCCTCAGGTTATCATTGGGCCTTCCAACCTTAATGATTTCCCTTGAGTTTTTCCCTCACACTTTACATATGTCCTCTAAAGTGGTGAACGATGTTCTAGTGGGCTTATGTTTTGGTAACTATATAGGGAATTCATTGTAAATGACCATGCAATACATCATAGAAAGTTTCGCGGAATTCAGTTGAGTCTAGGTTAGTTTTTTTTAATTAATTAATTTTTAATTAAATTTCCCTAAGTTTGGAGGTTTAATTATTTAATTAATTAATTAATTTTGAGCAAATATTGTAAAAACTGG